>NW_026465578.1:0-14301 GCF_026875155.1 Cherax quadricarinatus
GCTGCCCCTCTCTAGGCTGCACCTCGCTAGGCTGCCCCTCGCAAGACTGCTCCTCGCTAGACTGCCCCTCGCTAGACTGCTCATCACTAGACTGCCCCTCGATAGACTGCCCCTCGATAGACTGCCCCTCGATAGACTGCCCCTCGCTTGGGTCCCCCTCGCCATATTTCTACTCGCTAAACTGCCCCTCGCTAGAGTGTCCCTCGGTAGACTGCAACTCGATAGACTGCCCCTCGCTAGGCTGCCCCTGGCTAGGCTGCCTCTCGCATGACTGCCCCTCGCTAGACTGCCCCACGCTAGACTGCAACTCACTAGACTGCCTTTCCCTAGACTGCCCCTCGCTAGACTGCCTCTCGCTAGACTGCCCCTCGCTAGACTGCCACTCAATAGTCTGCCCTTCACTAGTATACCCCTCGCTAGACTGCCACTCGCTAGACTGCCCCTCGCTAGGCTTCCTTTCACTAGATTGCCCCTCGCTAGACTGCCACTCACTAGACTGCCACTCACTAGACTGCCCTTCACTAGTATACCCCTCGCTAGACTGCCCCTCGCTAGACTGCCCCTCGCTAGACTGCCCCTCGCTAGACTGCCACTCACTAGACTGCCCTTCACTAGTACACCCCTCGCTAGACTGCCCCTCGCTAGACTGCCCGTCGCTAGGCTACCCCTCGCTAGACTGCAACTCACTAGACTGCCCCTCGCTAGACTGCCACTCACTAGACTGCCACTCACTAGACTGCCCTTCACTAGTATACCCCTCGCTAGACTGCCCCTCGCTAGACTGCAACTCACTAGACTGCCCCTCGCTAGACTGCCACTCACTAGACTGCCACTCACTAGACTGCCCTTCACTAGTATACCCCTCGCTAGACTGCCCCTCGCTAGACTGCCCGTCGCTAGGCTACCCCTCGCAAGACTGCCTCTCACTAGTCTGCCCCTCGCTAGACTGTCCATCGCAAGACTGTCCCTACCTAGACTGCCCCTCGCTAGACTGCCCCTCGTTAGACTGCCCCTCACTAGACTTCCCCTCTCTAGTGTGCCCCTCCCAAGATTGCCCCTCGCTAGACTGCCCCTCGCTACGCTGCCCCTCGCTAGACTGCCCATTGCTAGACTGCCGCTCACTAGACTGCATGTCGCTGGACTGCCTCTCGCTAGGCTGCCCCTCGCTAGACTGCTCCTGACTAGACTGCACTTCGGTAGACTGCCTCTCGGTAGACTGCCCCTCGCTAGACAGCCCCTCACTAAACTGCCCCTCACTAGACAGCCCGTCGCTAGACTGCCTCTCGCTAGACTGTCCGTCAGTGACTGTCCCTCGCTAGACAGCCCCTAGCTAGACTGCCCCTCGCAAGACTGCCCCTCGCTAGTCTGCCTCTCGCTAGACAGCCACTCAGTAGACTGCCCCTCACTAGACTGCCCCTCGCTAGATTGCCCTCGCTAGACTGTCCCTCTCTAGACTTCCGCTCGCTAGACTGCCCTTCACTAGACTGCTCTTCACTAGACTGCCCCTCGCTAGAATGCCCCTCGCTAGACTACCCCTCGCTAGACTGCCCCTCGCTATGCTACCCGTCGCTAGGCTGCCCCTCGCTAGGCTACCCTTCGAAAAGGCTGCCCATCGCTAGGCTGCCCCTCGAAAGACTGCACATTGCTAGGCTGCTGCTCGCTAGGCTGCCCTTCGCTAGGCTGCCCCTCGTTAGACTGCTCATCACTAGACTGCCTCTCGATAGACTGCACCTCTCTAGACTGCCCCTCGCTTGGCTCCCCCTTGCTAGACTGCCCTTCGCTAGGCTGCCCCTCGCAAGACAGCCCCTCGCTAGACTGCCACTCGTTAGACTGCTCATCACTAGACTGCCCCTCCATAGACTGCCCCTCTCTAGACTGCCCCTCTCAAGACTGCCCTTACGCATGCTCCCCCTTGTTTTAGACTGCCGTTTTTTGCCCTTCGCTAGACTGCCCCTCGCTGGACTGCCCCTCGCTAGACTGCCCCAAGAAAGAACGCCCCTTGCTAGGCTGTCCCTGGCTAGGATGCCTATCGCGTGACTGCCCCTCGTTAGACTGCACACTCGCTAGGCTGCCCCGTCGCTTCGCGCCTCTTAGCTAAGCCGCTTCTCGCAAGACTGCTCCTCATTAGGCTGCCCCTCTCTAGACTGCCCCTCGCTAGACTGCCCGTCACTAGACTGCCCCTCACTAGACTGCGCCTCGCTTGACTGCCCCTTGCTAGACTGCCCCTCGCTAGACTGCCCCTCGCTAGACTGCCCTTCGCGAGGCTGCCCATCGACAGACTGCCTCTCGCTAGTCTGCAATTCGCAAGACTGCCCCTCGCTTGCCAGCTAATCGCTAGACTACCCCTCGCAAACTGCCCCCTCGCTAGACTGCCGTTCGCTAGACCTGCTCACGCTAGACTGCACGTGCCCCCACTAGAAACTGCCCCTGCTAGAGCTGCCTCTCGCTAAAACTGCCTTCCCGCTAGACTGCCTCTAGCTAGACCGCCCCTCATTAGACTGCCATCGCTAGACTGATCTCTGTAGACTGCCCCTCGCTAGACGCCCCTCCGAACGGCCCCTAGCTAGACTGCCCCCCGCTGTCTGCTCCTCGCTAGTTGCCCCCGCTAGACTGCCACTCGCTAGACTGCCCCTCTCTAGACTGCCCCTCGCTAGACCTGCCCTCACTAGCCTGCCCCTCGTAGTATACCCCTCGCTATGCTGCCCCTCGCAGGCTGTGCCCCTGGCTCGCAAGACTGCCCCCACTCGCAAGGGTGCCCCTCGCTAGACTGCGTTTTCGCTAGACTGTGGGCCTCTCGCTAGACTGCCCCTCGACTAGAGACGGTCCCTCACCTAGACTGCACCTCGCTTAGACTGATCCTCGTTAGACTGCCCCTTGCTAGACTGCCCCTCGCTAGACTGCCCTCCTAGAACTGCCACTCAGAGACTGCCATCTCGCTAGATACCCTCGCTAGACTGCCCGCTCGCTAGGCTGGCCCGTGGCTTGGCCGCGTCTCGCAATGACTGCCCCTCGCTAGAACTGCCCCACGCAGACTTCACTCACTAGACTTCTTCCATAGACTGCCCCTCGCTAGACTGCCTCTCCTAGAACTGGTGTGCCCCTGCTCGCTAGACGCCAATCGCCCCCACTAGACTGCCCTTCACTATATACCTCCTCGCTAGAACGGCCCTCGCGAGACTGCCCCTCGCTCGACTGGCCCCCTCGCTGGCTACCTTTTCGCTAGACTGTCCCTGCTAGACTGCCACTCACTAGAACTGCCACTCATAACTGGCCCTCACTATATACCCTCGCTAGACTGCCCCTCGCTAGACTGCCCCTCGCTAGGCTTCCTTTCGCTAGACTGCCACTCGCTAGACTGCCACTCACTAGACTGCCACTCACTAGACGGCCCTTCACTAGTATACCCCTCGCTAGACTGCCCCTCGCTAGACTGCCCGTCGCTAGGCTTCCCCTCGCTAGACTGCAACTCACTAGACTGCCCCTCGCTAGTCTGCTTCTCGCTAGACTGTCCATCGCAAGACTGCCCCTGCCTAGACTGCCCCTCGCTACACTGCCCCTCGTTAGATTGCCCCTCGCTAGACTGCCCTTTGCTAGACTGCCTCTCGCTAGACTGCCTCTCACTAGACTGCCTCTCGCTAGACTGCCTCTCACTAGACTTCCCCTCTCTAGTGTGCCCCTCCCAAGAATACCCCTCGCTAGACTGCCCCTCGCTAGGCTGCCCCTGGCTTGGCTGCGTCTCGCATGACTGCCCCTCGCTAGACTGCCCCACGCTAGACTTCAACTCACTAGAGCCTTTCCATAGATGCCCCTCGCTAGACTGCCTCTCGCTAGATGCCCTCGCTTGGGGTACCTTTCGCTAGACTGTCCTCGCTAGATGCCACTCACAGACTGCCCTACTAGCTGCACTCGCTAGACCCCCTTTGTAATGCCTCTCGCTGACTGCCTCTGCTAGATGCCTTCGCTAACTGCCTCTCACTAGATTCCCCTCTCTGTTGCCCCCCCAAGACTGCCGCTCGCTATACGCCCCTCGCTACGCTGCCCTCGCTAGAGCCCTTTCTAACTGCCGTCACTAGACTCCCCCTCGCTGGACTCCTCTCGCTAGGGTCCCCGCAATAGAAGCTATCACTAACTGGGCCCCCCGCAAAACTTCCCATCGCTGATGCTCCTGACTAAATGCCCTTCGGTAGGGTGCCCTCGGGAACTGTCCCCCGCTAGACAGCCCCTCATAAAAGCCCTAAGACGCCCGTCGCTAGACTGCCTCTCGCTAGAAAAGTCCCCCAGTGACTGCCCCTCGCTAGACAGCCCCAGTAGACTGCCACGCAAAAGATGCCCCTACCCAGATGCCCTCGCTGACTACCCTTTTTAGATGCCCTCGCTAGACTGCCCCTCATAGACTGCCCCTCGAAAAATTCCCCTCACGACTGCTCACGCTAGACTGCCCCCCTCTAGACTACCGCTCGTAGACTGCCCTTTATAATGCCCTTTACTGATGCCCCCACAGACTGCCCTTACTGCGCCCTCGCCCAGACAGCCCCCCCTAGCTGCCCCTCGCAGACACCCCTAGCAGATGTCCCTCGCAAGACTGCCCCTACCTAGACCCGGGCCCCCCCGTAGAAATACCCTTTGTTTTGACTGCCCCCCGCTTTGACTGCCCCTAAAAAGACTGCCCCCGCTAGACTTCCCCTCACTAACTTTAAAACCCGGGAAGGGCTGCCCCTCTCTAGATACCGGGGTCGCTGACTGCCCCTTTTAGACTGCCCCTTTACTAGATGCCCCTTTACTAACTTTCCCTTTTACTAGACTTTCCCTTTTTCCCAGACTGCCCCTTCCCCCAGACTGCCCCTCACTAGACTGCCCTGCCCGGACTCCCCCGCAAACTGGGGCCCCCGCTAGGGGGGCCCCCCGCTATGTCCCCCCTCGCTATGCTGCCCCTCGCTAGGCTGCCCCTGGGTAGGCCCCGGCCCCTCGCTAGGCTGCCCCTCGAAAGACTGCACATTGCTAGGCTGCCGCTCCCCTAGGGTGCCCTTCGCTAGGCTTTCCCCCCCGTTAGCTGCCCCTCACTTTGGGGCTGCCTTTTACTTTACGTCCCTCACTAGACCCGCCCCTCGCTAGATGCCCCTTTACTTGACTGCCCCTCCCCTTGATGCCCTTCACTAGACTGGGCCTTTACTGACTTTCCCTTCACTTTGACTGGCCCCTTTACTAGAAATGCCCTTCAGAACCCGCCCTTCCTAGACGCCCTTCACTAGACTTTCCCCTCGTTACAAATGCCCCTCGCTAGGGCTGGGCCCCCGCTAGATCCCCTCACTGACTGTCCTCAAATAGACTGCCCCCAACTAACTGCCCCCCACTAGAATGGGCCCTTTGCTAAAACCCGCCCTTCACTAGGGCGCCCCCCCGCTAGGGCGCCCTTCACTAAATGCCCTTCACCCAAATGCTTTTCCAAATAACGCATCTGGTTTTGAGGGCCCCCGCGGGCTGCCCTCGGGATTTTCCCCCAAATAGACTGCCCTCACTATTTCTGCCACTTCCTTAAATGTCCCTCAGAAAAACTTTTCCCCCGCTAAAAACTGCCCCTCGCTAGACTGACCCTCATGACTGCCCCTCGCTTGATTGCACCTCTCTAGACTGCCCCTCACTTACGCCCCCCCTAAATGCCCCCCGAATAGGGCGGCCCTCGCCCCAAAGGGTGCCCCTCGGAAGGGGCTGCCCCCCGCTAGGGGCCCCTCGTAGGGCTGCCCCCCCTTTAAAACTGCCCCTCGCTAGAATGCCCCTCGCCCAGACTGCCCCACTTTTATGCCCCTCTCTAGACTGGCCCCCCCGATAAAAGGGCTGCCTCTCCCTAGACCGCCCCCCGCTAGACTGGCCCCCCGCAAAACTACCCCTCGCCCACTAGACTGCCCCTTCCCCAGGGCTGCCCCTCGCAGACTGCCCCCCGCTAGCGCCCCTTTGCTAAAAACTGCCCCTCACTATGCTTTCCCCTCGCTAGGGTGCCCCTCGCTAAAGGTGCCCCCCGTAGGGGTGCCCATCGCTAGGCTGCCCCCCGAAAAACCTGGGACCTTGCTAGGCTGCCGCTGCTAGGCTGCCTTTTGTAGGCCCCCCTCAAATTTAAAAGCTCTTTATGATGCCCCTCGTTAGGGCTGCACCTCTAGGGCGGGGCCCCCCCCTTTTCCCGCCCCCTTTCTAGACTGCCCCCCGTTTGACTGCACCTCTCAAAGACTTTCCCCTCCTTGGCTTTCCCCGCGATGGGCCCCCGCTAGCTTCCCTGCAAAACTGCCCCTCGCTTGACTGCCACCGTTAGACTGCTCATCCCCTAACTGTCCCCCCCTTGGGCTGCCCCCTTTTAGACTGGCCCCCCGCTTGGGGTCCCCCCCGCTGGACTGGCCTCGTCGACTGCCCCTAGAAAAAACGCCCCTTGCTTGGGGTCCCTGGGTAGGCGCCCATGCGTTTTACTGCCCCCCTTAGACTGCCCCTCGCTAGGCTTTCCCCTCCCCTTCGCTGCCCTTCGCTAGGCCGCTTTCCCCAAGACTACTCCTCATTGGGGTGCCCCCCGCTTTGAATGGCCCCCCCGCTAGACTGGGCCCCTCACTAGATGCCCAAATAAAACTGCGCCTTGCTTGACGCCCCTTCTAGACTGCCCCTCGGTAGACTTTTCCCTTTGCGAGGCTGCCCCCTCGACAACCCCCCCCCTCGCTAGTCTGCAATTTACTAACGGGCCCCCCGTTGACATCTAATCGCTAGACTTTCCCCCCGCCAAAAACTGGCCCCCCGCTAGACCCCCGCTAGAAATGCTTTTACGCTAGACGCCCCTCACTAGACTTTCCCCCTTTCTAGACGCCTCTCGCAAAACTGCCCCTCGCTAGAAATGCCCTAGCTAAACCCCCCCTCATTTGACTGCCCCCCGCCCAGAATGATCCCCGGGGAGAATGCCCCGCTAGACTGCCCCCCGCTTGTCCCGCACCTCGGTAGTTTGCCCCTCGGTTTGACTGCCACCCCTAGGGGGCCCCTCCTACCCCTGCCCCTCGCTAGACTGCCCTTCAAGCCCGCCCCCCGATAGACTACCCCTCGCTAGGGTGCCCCCCGCAGGGTGGCCCCCGGGAAGACTGCCCCTCGCAAAAGGGGCCCCTCGCTAGAAATGCTTTTTGCTAGGGCTGCCCCCCGCTGATGCCCCTCACTAGACGGCCCCCCAATAGACTGCACCCCGCTAGACTGATCGACGTTAGACTGCCCCCTTGGGTAAACTGGGGCCCCCCGTGACTGGCCCCCCGCAGATTTCCCCTCGTAGACTGCCACTCGCTAAATACCCCTCGCTAGACTGCCCCCCGCTAGAAATGCCCCCCCTAGGGTCCCATCGCTAGACTGCCCCTCGCTAGACTGCCACTCATTTGAAATGGGCCCCTCCTAGACGCCACCACTAGACGCCCTTCACTTATACCCCCGCTATACTGCCCCCCGTTGGTGCCCGTCGCTAGGGTGGCCCCGGGGTAGGGTACCCCTCGCAAACATGCCCCCCGCTAGACTTTCCCCACGCAAGGGCTTTCCCTCACTAGACGCCTTTCCCTAGACTTTCCCCCCGCTAGACTGCCCCCTCGCTAGGCTTTCCCCCGTAGGGTAAACCCATCGCTAGGGCTGCCCCTCCTAGACTGCCATCCCCTAGACTGCCCCCTCACAGACAGCCCCTCACTTAAAATACCCCCTTTCTAGCTGGGGCCCCCCACTTGACTGCCCGTCGCTAGGCTGCCCTGGCTAGGCTACCTCTCGCATGATGCCCCTCGCTAGACTGCCCCACGCTAGACTGCAAAATCACTAGACTGCCTTTTTCCCCGACTGCCCCTCGCATGATGCCCCCGCAGACTGGGCCCCCCCTAGACTGCCACTCAAAGACTTTCCCTTACTTTATACCCCCCCGCAAAAACTGCCCCCTGCTTTGACTGCCCCTGCTAGACGCCCCCCCTAACTGCAAACTCACTAGACTGCCTTTCCCTAGCTGCCTCTCGTAGACTGCCCTCGCTAGATGCCCCTCGTAGGGTGCCCCCCCTAGACGCCCCCACTGACTTTTTCCACTTTACTGGCTGCCTTCACTATAACCCCCCGTAGACTGCCCCCCGCTAGGGTGCCCCCCCGTAACTGCCCCTTTGCTAAGGGTTTCCCCTCGCATGACTGCCCCCCCGCTAGACTGCCCCACAATAGACTGCAACTCACTAGACTTTCCTTTCCCAAACTGCCCCCTCGCTAGAAATGCCCCTCCCCCAGACGCCCCCCGCTAGACTGCCACTCCTGGGCTGCCACCACTGACCCGCCCTTCCCCTTGGGATACCCCTCCCCTTAAAACTGCCCTCGCTAAGACTGCCCCTCGCTAGACTGCCCCCCGCTAGGGTTTCCTACGCTAGACGCCCCTGCTAGGGCTGCCACCTCACTAGACTGCCCCTCATAGAAAGCCCCTTTACTAGTATAACCCCCCGCTAGATGCCCCTCGCTATACTGCCCGTCCTAGGCTACCCCCCCGCTAGCTTTCCCCTCGCTAGACGTCCCCGCTAGTCTTGCCCCTCGCTTTGACTGTCCCTCGCAAGACTGCCCCTACCCAGACTGCCCCTTTGCTAGACTACCCCTCATTAGACTGCCCCCCGCTAGACTTTTTCCCCTTTACTAGGGGCTTTCCTCAGGGTGGGCTGCCCCCCTTTTAGACACCGCTCGGGTAGGGCTGCCCTTCACTAGACTGGGCCCCCCACTAGACTGCCCCAGTAGACTGGGCCCCTCGCTAGAATGCCCCTCGCTAACTGCCCCCCGCTTTTGCTGCCCGTCGCTAGGCTGCCCCCGCTAGGCTGCCCCTGCTAGGGTGCCCCTTTCTAGGCGGGCCCCCCCGAAAGGGCGCGTATTGGGGTTTGGGGTGCCGCTGCTAGGCGGGCCTTTTGCTAGGGTGCCCCCCCGTTTGACTGCCCACACTAGACTGCCCGTCACTAGACTGTCCCCCCCACTAGACTGCCCCTCGTTAACTGCCTTCAAAAACTGCCCCCCGTTTACGCCCCTTTACTAGACTCCCTTCACTTTGACTGCCCCTCGTTACATGCCTCTGCAAAACTGCCCCCCGCTAGACTGCCCCCCACTAAATGTCCCTCACTAGAGCCCCTAACTAGATGCCCCCACTTTGACTGCCCTTCGCTGGGCTGAAATCACTAGACTGCCCCTCGCTAGATGCCCTTCACTAGACTGCCCTTCACTAGACTGCCCTTTCCCCTTGACTGGGATCTGCTTTGACTGCCTCCGCTAGACTGCCCCCGCGGGACTTTCCCCTAACTGACTGCCCCCCACTAAACTGCCATTTTTAGAACCCGGGCCACTCAGAAGACCGTGCCTCCTAGACCTTTCCCCCGCCCAGGGCTGCCCTCACTAGGGCTGCCCCCCGCTAGATTGCACCCTGTAGACCCGCCCCTCACTTGATTTCCCCCCTCTAGACTGCCCCCTCTAGACGGGCCCCTCGCTAGGCTGCCCCCCGGTAGACTGCCCCCCGTAGGCTGCCCCCCGCTAGGGGTGCCCCCCCCTAACGCCCCTTTGCTAGCTGCCCCCCGCTAGATTGCCCCTCAAATTGACTGCCCCCCGATAGACTGCCTTTCGATAGATTTCCCTCGCTGAAAGCCCCCGCTAGACTGCCCCCCGTTTGACACCCCTCCCCTAAATAGAAATGCCCCTATTGATGCCCCTAGGTAGATGCCCCCTCGCTAAAATGGGCCCAAATTGCAGATGCCCCCCGTAGGCTGCCCCCTTAGACCCCCCCCGCTAGAATGCCCCCTTTACTAACTGCCCCCCGCTAACAGCCCCTCGCTAGATTGCCCCCCCCCGCTGACTTCCCCTCATAGACTGCCCTTTTGCTAGACTTTCCCCTCACTTGACGCCCCTCGCCGGGCGGGCCCACACTGGACGGGCCCTCGCTAGGGCTTCCCTTTCTGACTCCTCTTTTAGATTGCCCTCGCAGACTGGGCCCAAAAGCTGACTGCCTCTCGCTACTCTGCCCCTTGCTAGACTGCCTCTACAGCTGCCCCCGCTAGACGATCCTCCAAGGCTCACCTCGCTAACGCCCTCGCTGACTGCCCCCCGCTTTGACTTTCCCCCCACTAGACTGCCCCCCGCTAGACTGCCCCCCGCTGGACGCGGCTAAATAGACTGTCCCTCGCTAGGGCTGCCCCCCCCCCTAGAAAATGCGCGTCACCAGATGCCCCCCGCTAAATGCCCCCTCTTTTTAAATGCCCCTCGCTTGGCCTTGGGCCCCCCACTATTCTGCCCCTCGCTAGACTGTCCCCGTAGGGCGCCCCTCGATGAAGGGCCTTCACTAAAAATGCCCTTTCCCAGACTGCACCTCCCCCTGACTTCCCCTCTCAAGCTTCCCTTCACAAGATTGCCCCCTCGCTAGTCTGCCCCCCGCAATTGCCCCCCGTGTCCCGCCCCTCGCTAGGCTGTCCATCGCTAGACTGCCCCTCGTTAGATGGGCCCCCACTAGACTGCCCCCCGATGAGTTTTCCCCTCGCTAGGGCTTTCCCTCTCTAGGCTGCCTCCTTAGAAATGGGCCCCCCACTAGATGCCCCTCGATGACTTTCCCCCCGCTAGATGCCCCTCGCCCAGGCTTTCCCCCCCGCTAGGCTTTTCCCCTTTGCAAAATGCCCCTCGCTAAATGCCCTCGCTTTGAAATACCCTCGCAAAACTGGCCCCCCCCTAGGGCTGCCCTCAATGGGCTTGGGCCCCCCGCTTGATTGCCCCCAGCTTTGCTGCCCTTTTCCCGGGTGCCCCCCCCAAAACTTCCCCCGCCTTTGGGCGCCCCTCGCAGACGGGCCCCCCCGCTAGACTTTCCCCTTGCTAGGGCTTTTCCCCCCCCTTGGGTACCCCCCGCTAGGGGTTTTACCTCGCTAGGCTTTCCCCCCGTAGACTGCCGCTCGGGTTGGGCTGGGCCCCTTTGCTAAAACTGCCTCTCACTAGATTTTCCCTTCGTTTGACTGCCCCCCGCTAGACTGCCACTCGCTTTGCTGCCCCTCGCCAGACTGCCCCTCGCTAGACTGCCCCTCACTAGACTGCCCCTCGCTAGACTTCCCCTCGCTAGACTGCCCCTCGCTAGGGTGCACCTCGCTAGGCTGTCATTCGCTAGACTGCCCCGCGCTAGACTGCCCTTCGCTAGGCTGCCACTTGCTAGACTGCCACTCGCTAGACTGATCCTCGCTTGACTGCTTCTCCCTACACTGCCCCTCGCTAAAATGCTCTTCACTAGACTGCCTCTAGATAGACTGCCCCTCGCTAGGCTGCCCCTCGCTAGACTGCCTTTCGCTAGACTGCCTCTCGCTAGACTGCCCCTCACTAGACTGCCACTCACTAGACTGCCCCTAGCTAGACTGCCCTTCGTTATACTGCCCTTTGCTAGACTGCCCATCGCTAGACTGCCCCTCAATAGACTGCCCCTCGATTGACTGCCCCTAGCTTCGCTGCCCTTCTCAAGGCTGCCCCTCGCTAGACTGCCCCTCGCTAGACTTCCGCTCGCTAGACTTCCCCTCCCTTGATAGCCCCTCGCTAGGCTGTACCTCGCTAGGCTGCCCCTCGCTAGACTGCCGCTCGGTTGACTGCCTCTCGCTAGACTGCCCCTCACTAGACTGCCCTTCGTTAGACTGCCCCTCGCTAGACTGCCACTCGCTTTGCTGCCCCTCGCCAGACTGCCCCTCGCTAGACTGCCCCTCACTAGACTGCCCCTCGCTAGACTGCCCCTCGCTAGACTGCCCCTCGCTAGGGTGCACCTCGCTAGGCTGTCATTCGCTAGACTGCCCCGCGCTAGACTGCCCTTCGCTAGGCTGCCCCTTGCTAGACTGCCACTCGCTAGACTGATCCTCGCTTGACTGCTTCTCCCTACACTGCCCCTCGCTAAGATGCTCTTCACTAGACTGCCTCTGGAAAGACTGCCCCTCGCTAGGCTGCCCCTCGCTAGACTGCCTTTCGCTAGACTGCCTCTCGCTAGACTGCCCCTCACTAGACTGCCACTCACTAGACTGCCCCTAGCTAGACTGCCCTTCGCTATACTGCCCTTTGCTAGACTGCCCATCGCTAGACTGCCCCTCAATAGACTGCCCCTCGATTGACTGCCCCTCGCTAGGCTGCTCCTCTCTAGGCTGCCCCTCGCAAGACTGCCCCTCGCTAGACTGCCCCTCGCTAGACTAGGCAGTCAAGCTGGCACTGGACAAGCACCTAAAGTCGGTTCCTGACCAGCCGGGCTGTGGCTCGTACATTGGATTGCGTGCAGCCAGCAGTAACAGCCTGGTTGATCAGGCTCTGATCCACCAGGAGGCCTGGTCACAGACCGGGCCGCGGGGGCGTTGACCCCCGGAACTTTCTCCAGGTAAACTCCAGGTAAACATCTTCCTCCTGGGGGATTTGAACTTAAGGCACCTAAAAGGAGGAATATAGCAAATAATATTGTTGCAGTAATAACACCAGGAGGCAGCTCTGATAAAACTCACACTCACACGGCTTTTAAATCTCTGCACAAAATTCAATTTAAACCAGCAAATAATAGACCTACTAGACTGGAGAATACACAAACCCCTCACCCTTCACTAACAATGATGATCTGATAAGAAATGTCACCATATCAAAAACAATATACTCAGATCACAACATAATTGAGGTTCAGACCATGTATGCGTGGAGCCCCAGACCGACATAATGAGATAGTCACGAGGGAGCAATTCACCAAATTCATTTCAATAACAAAAACATAAAGTGGGACCAAGTAAACCAAGTCCTAACCGATATAAGCTGGGAAGAAAATACTAAGCAACACAGACCCCAACTTAATGCCTAAACAGATTAACCTCGGTGGCACCGATGTATGCACAAGGCTTATTCCTCTAAGAAAAAGGAGGAGTAGATGTAAAATAGAAAGAGAAAAGGCGCTCCCTTTACAGACGCGGAAAAGAATAACAGAGCGGCTAAAAAAAAACAATATATCTGAAATGCGTAGGGAATCACTGGTCAGAGAAATAGCAAGCATCGAACTTATCAAAAGGAATTTTAAATAGGAGTCAGGAATCGAGGGAAGAACAAAAGTCATAAAAAGAAATCGAAAGAAACCCAAAGTATTTCTTCTCCTATGCCAAATCAAAGTTGAAACAACGTCCAGTATTAGGCCCCTACTTAAACAAGATGGGTCCTACACAGATGACAGCAAAGGAAATGAGTGAGCTACTCAAGTCCCAATAGCAGCGAAAACCTCAAATCATCAGAGAGAGCCAGAGCGAGAATAACTCAGATATGGTAGACACGAGGGAAATTAAATCCATCAGAGTACAAAACAAATTCTGGCCACAAAATAGAGCGAAACACCAACGTCAAAGACCTGGGAGTGATCATATCGGGGCATCTCACCTTCAAGGACCATAACATTGTATCAATCGCATCTGCTAGAAAAATGACAGGATGGATAATAGAACCTTCAAAACTAGGGATGCCAAGCCCATGAGACACTCTTCAGGTCACTTGTTCTATCAAACTGGAATATTGCTGCACACTAACAGCACCTTTCAAGGCAGGTGAAATTGCCGACCTAGAAAATGTACAGAGAACTTTTATGGTGCGCATAATGGAGATAAATCACCTCAATTACTTGGGAGCGCTTGAGGTTCCCCAAACCTGTATTCCCTGGAACGCGGAGGAGAGATACATGATTTTATACACCTGGAAAATCCTAGAGGGACTATAAACCGAACTTGCACAACGAAAAACACTCACTACGAAAGCAAAAAACTTGGCAGAAAGATGCACCATCCCCCCAATGAAAAGCAGGGTGTCACTAGCACGTTAAAAGACCATACAATAATGTAGGGCCCCGAGACTGTTCAACTGCCTCCCACACACATAAGGGATTACCAACAGACCCCCGGGAGTCTTTAAGCTGGCACTGGACAAGCACCTAAATTTAGTTCCTGAATCAGCCGGCTGTGGCTCGTATGTTGGTTTGCGTGCAAACCAGCAGCAACAGCCTGTTGATCAGGCTCTGATCCACGAGGAGCCTGGTCACAGACCGGGCCGCGGGGGCGTTGACCTCCAGGAACGCTCCCCCCCAGTAATCCAGGTCTGCCTTTTACACAGAATTTGGAGTAGTCACTGTTGCTAGAGTCGCATGATCACTTGAATGTCTGGAGGCACTAGCTCTTGTTTTATGCATTTGCACGACATACTTTAGCAAAGTGACCTTTCTTGTGGCATTTATGGGTCACATAACCAGACACCAAACTAAAGGTTACTAGCAACCTAAACCCGGCCTGAAAGAAGGGC
>NW_026465579.1:0-37403 GCF_026875155.1 Cherax quadricarinatus
TAATTACGCGACGCCTTTTAAATCACCCCTTGAACTACAAATACCCTTTGCTTAATTTTTTGTATCCCAAAAAATTCAATGTTCTAACAAGAGACGATGCCGAATGCGGCATTGACATTATACAAAATCACATTACGAAACAGGAATAAGTACAGAAGCAGTGTCCACCACTTTCTACCAAAAAATGATGTGTTATCGAGGGATACCAGCCATATTATTGAAGAAATTAATCGACACTAACAGCTGTTTTAAAAAACCCTTTTAGAGATAATTATTCGCACATTTCCCCGGGAAAGGGGAATATACTCAGTTATGATGCCGAATTGGGAGGGTTTTAGTTTCGAGAAAGATCGCGAACCTTTACGGAAAAAAACAATGCGCCACTTATTTAAAGCTCAATTTAAACCGAAAATTTAGCTGGGGTGCTTGGGCTTAGCAGCGCTGAAAAATATTATTTATTTCGTAGTGACATGCCCGAGAGGACCTCTCTCCCCAAGCAGATTGCCCCATTCAAACCTGATCCCACTCCCGGGAGTTGATTATGTTTTAATATATAGTGAATTGTGGAACCGCAAATATACGGCAGTCAGTTAGTCAATATTCTGGATCCCTTTCCCTTTCAGGGAGTTATTCAAAAGGCGCTCATCCCATGATGTACAAACCTCTATGCGTAACTAAATTAGATAAAATAGCTATCAAAATGACAGACATTTGGTCGTAATTTTCCCTTTTGAAAGCTGTCATTCCACTACCGTAGTGTTACATGTAAGACCGATAAATAAATAGAACCAACTCAGCATAAAAATGGTTATTGTTTCTCTAACCGCCAAACATGCATGTACTCTTTCAAGTGCCCTCTGAGCAGGAATTTCGGAGTTTGTTCTCCCTAAAACCCTCCCATGTGGGGGCTGGTCCGGGGGATATACAAACTTTTCACGCGCCATAGAGAGTCCGAGGTGGGGGATTTTTTTCGGCTTTAGCAGGTCTAGCTAAAAGAGCTTTACCTTTTCTTTTTAGAGTGGCTGTGCCAAGTGCAGTAGAATTTGGAACTAAAATGCTCGATGATTATCAGTCTGGAAAAACAGACATGAAAGCTGCTCTTAAATCTCACGGGATAGTGCTTTAAAAGGATTGCAAAGAAAGTTATTACAGGGTGGAATAAAAGGGTGGGTAAGCGACGGGGGAATAAAAATGCAGGTTAAATAAACGCCGACGAAGTCAAGTTGGGTTATAAAACCGATGTATTTTTCTCTCGTATAAACAGTTGCTTATTAGCCCCTGGCGGGTGTCGGGGCTGAAAACAGTGGACTCAAAGTCCCGTTAAATGATTATTCTTCAAGCGTCATTAATCAATTCCCGCGACCGCATAGACTGAGACAAGTTGAGAGTTCCATAGCTCGCACTTTAGAGTTTTTTATACTCTACCAGTAAACCTTCCTCTCTCTCAGAAACTAAAAGACAATTTTCTAGAATTTAGGAATTCCGATTCCCGGGGCATTTCTAGATTTAGGCAAAATAGTTATAGAATTTAGAGTGACTCTAACAGAGGCTGATGGGCAAAGCCCACTAGGAGACACAAGCAATGTGGCCTTGATAAATGGGCTGTCCAACACGTTATTTAAAGGTGTCCAGTGTTTTCTGGGCGAGCAAATAACGGAAACAAATTCTAGTTTTAATTACTGGTCATTTATTAAACTCTGCAGCTCAGTAAAACGAAGCCAGTTGCCGAGTATCGCCCGACTGGGGTATCTCTTGCCCGACTTTAAAGGAGGAGAAGGTATAACTAAATGTTCGATACAGCCTATTTCGCCCCACATCGGCAAAAGAAAACCCACAGATTTCTGAAAAGAATGAAAAGAACAGGGCATAACCCCGGGGTTTTTTTTCCTTGGCCGGGCATACCACCGGGCCAATCCTTGACAATATCGATTTAAAAAATTGGCGGGAATTTTCCCCTAAAGCGTGGACCTGAAAACAGACGATGATGCCCGCACATACCACCCCATTAATTCGCTAAGCATGGGTTAATAGGGTAACCCAATCCATCGCTATAGGCCGGGAAAAAAGTCCCAGCCTTGAGCAAAGCCGATAAATAACTTTTTATCGCACTCTAATAAAAAAAATTTTTGGGTAGGTCCAATCAACGAGCCTCCAATAGAAACCAGGGGTTATGTAATTCCCGCCAAAATTTTTAGGTATTTTTGCCCATACAGCCTACAGGAAACATAAGGGGAATGGCATATTTTGGCAGGGGACTAGCCCGTTTTTCGTAGTATTAAAATAATCGTTTATCGCATAAGCTGATTTCCCCCCCCCCATTATAGAATTTTTAAATTTTGAAGCAATTTAAATCTCTGGGGTTGAGGAAGAAAATTTTAAATTTTCTTGAATCATTCGCCTCCGGGCAAAACCCTCAATATTTTTAATTTAAAAAGACAGCCAAGGGAAACGCTCTCCCGTTGAAAAATCTGGTAACTTAGAATTGAATTTCAGTTCTCTAAGCCCGCCCCTCATAAAAAGGTAGTTTTTTTATTTGCTCAGACCCCTGGTTTTTATCCCGCCAGAATGATCTGTTTATTTTGGGTAGCGAGATAAAAAAAAAATGAATTTTGCAAAATAAAAATAGTTTATTCCCACCCCCAGGGAAAAAAAGTCCTATATTGGCGTTTTACATGACGCCTACAGCAAATAAATTAATGGGTTTCCCCACAGGCCTATGTGCTTTAAGCAATATTCTTCCTTCGTACAGTTCAAATAATGGGCTTTTTTTTCTTTCTCTTGGACAAAAAAAATAGTTTATCCTTCTTTTTTGCCATTACAGGAAAAAAACCAAGAATTATGGCAAAAATTTTAAAAAAAATTTTTCAAAACTAAAAAAAATTAAATATTTATATCTTTTTATCCGGGCAAAAACAAAGTATTTTTCACTCATTCGGTCTATAGTTTGTGTTTATTCATAAAACAAGCCTTGAGGGATAAAAAAAGGCTTTTAATTTTTTTTTAAAAAAAAAAAATTCTGGGAAAAAATCGTTTTTTATCAAGACAATTAGTGATGCTTTTGCTGAGAAAATTTTTAAAATGTTGCCTCCCTTTAAATTCATTTTGCCTAAGTAGTAAAGGGTTACATTTGTTTTCCCTCTTAAAGGAAAAGGTCCCCTCTGACAGGTACCCCCAAATACCCATCCTGGCTGGAAAGGGTCCCTCGAGCTTTTTTAAAGAGCCCGCTGAAGTGCCTTCCCAGCAAAAACAGGGCTGCCCCCATAGCCTTTACTCCTTCATGGTGAAGGAAACAACATTCTCGATTCGGTAAAACAGACATTTTTTTTGCTAAAACTTTTTTTGAATATTAACGAAACAAAAGAGCGCAAAGACTTAATAAATTTTTAAAGTTATCTCTTTTTTTTAACTTTTCACGGACCAGTCAAATTTTTAAAGTTTTGTTTATCGGTGGTAATTGGATACTTCTGTTTAATATTTCGAAAAAAACAGCCAAAACTTATAAAATTTAAAGTTGGGCTCCTTTTTCTTCAACAGTTTTCACTGGGGCCCGTCAAAAGTGTAAAGTTTTGATTTTACGGTGGGAGATTGGAAAGGGGAAAGGGAAAACCCGGCATCAACCCTAAACGGTGATTGTGATGATAGCAGGGAAAAGCAAACTGAGTTCCCCAGGAATGGGTATGTATTCTGTTTCCCCCCTTTTTTAGATTTGAGACGACCCCCCTCCTTTATTTTAAAGTGATAAATAGTTCCTTTTTTTACTTACAGCCTGTGGGAAAAGGAAATTCATCTGATAAAGGACCTATGAAAAAGAACCAGTCACAACAGAAAAGCGAGCCTTCCCCCCGCAGCTGATACCTCGTTTTGGACCTCCTACCTTGCTAGCTCAATCTGATGACTCTGTTGAGGTCCTGCAGCAGCAGGGCTGAACAAACTGGGGACCTTGAAGCGGGCCCTAACAACCTCGGAGAAGGAAGGGAAAACGCCCGGGTAAAGCGCGATGGGTAAAGGCGCGATGGAGTAAAGGCAGAGATGGAAAAGGGGGGGAGATGACGTCCGAAAAGGGAAATAAAATTTTGAGGGATTATCAATCTTACCGAAAGGAACAGGGGGAGCCATCATTTAGTCTAAACCCCAAAACTTTCACAGTTTCGCCTTTTTGCTCGCGCTAAAAAACTTTTTACAGCTTTTGCCTTTTGTATGTAAATTTAAAATAAAAATATTGCCAAACTCGATTTTTCTTTTTCTTTACATATAACTATATATATTACTATCTTCTCTAGTCTAAACAAATATAAAAACCCAATATCACCCCAAACAAAGCCTCCCCCCATCTGAGAGCGGGTAAGAGGAAAATATATGTCAAAGTACCTATAAGAGCTCTATCAGCACAAAAGTCTTCCCTAGATGACCTTTCTCACTGCTTTAAACCTCCCCCACCTGGAAAGATCTAGCAGCCGCGAGAATAAACGGTATCGTTGTAGCCGGAAGAACCTTTTTTTGCTGAGGTACTGGCGGACGAGCTACATTCCCTCGGAGACCAGCTGTCCTCCATTACCGCATTCTTTGAACCCAGAAGTGTTGTAAAGTAACAACAGTTGCGTCAGTGAGTTGCAGACCGGAGAACTCCCTCGGAGATGGCAAGCTTGTACCCAGTCACCTGAATCCTTTGTACTGCCTCTCTCATCTATCAGGGGGGCAGAGTTTGGGGAGTCAGAAGTGATCATTATCTACCTTTTTTTTCTACTTAGTAATGCACAGAAATAAGTCTCTCTATCCCCTTGGGGGATGATTAAACATATTAAACTTGTACCCTGACAGCCCTGAGGTTATGCTGTCCCCCGAGTATCACATTCTTTTCCATGGTCATTATCCTGGAATCAGCCAGTGTCTCTAGATCGACGTCTTTATACTACTAGTAGTAGTTTAAATAACCTGTGAAGAGGGTTGGTGAAAGGATATCAGAGACACTGAGGATGATCAGTCATGATGTAAGTATTTTCCTAGACAGATTAGGCCATTAAGTAAAAAGCTACCCCACACTAGAACATGTAGTGAGAACCTTACTACCAAAGTAATAAGGGACATAACAACATGACAATCACACTAACACACGAAGATAAAGGAGCCAGAAAATTATATAGGAGGGGGGAGGACAAGTACGGGAAAAAGAGGGAAAAAAGAAGTGGAGAAATTGTGGTAGGATAATGCTGGTATTAATAATAAAAATAATAAAAATAATAAAAATAATAATAATGTAATAGTAGGGGTAGTAGTAGTAGTGGATTTAGTATAGTAGTGGTAGTATGTAGAGTAGTATTTAGTATATAGTAGTAGTAGTAGTAGTAGAAATAGTAGTGGGGCAGTAGTAGTAAAAAGCAAATTTGGGTAAGTCAAAGGAAACAAGAAAATGGAACACTGAAAGGAAAAAACTAACCCCCCCACGGGGATGGGACCAAAAACACAGTGAAAAAAATCTGAAGGACAAAAAACACCTGGGCAGATAAAGGGGACAAAGAAAATCCAGAAATGGGTGAAGGGGTGGGAAGGGGAGTAGAAAAAAAAAAGGGGGTAAAGCCCCAAAAAGTTTTTTAAAACGTTTGGACATTTAAAAATGTAATGAAAAAGGGGAAGGAATTTTACAGTGAAAAAACCGGGATTTCATTCATATTGGGAAAGGGTGTATTGGGGAAATGCTTCAAAAGGGACGGCATTGCCAAATCCCTGTAGATTTCAGAACCCCTCGTGATTGATTTGATTTTTTTTCCCTTTCTTTACCTCCCTTTTTCCCCTTTTCCGATTTTTTTCAATGTCTTTTTTAAACCTCTTTTCTGGGTGTATTCTGTTTTTCCCCATTTTCCCTTCCCCCATCTCGGGAGTTTTTTGGTTGCACTCTCGTAAACCATTAACTCTCTTAAAAGGGGCGCTTTTTTTTATCCTTAGATTACTTCATTACAAACTACTACGCCCCTACAACAACAACAAAACTTCTACTACAACTATTTTTTAAATTTCCCCCCCATTCCTTTTTCTGTCTTTTGTGCCGCTCCCCACTTTTTCCCCAAGCAAAAATCTCAGGAAGAACTAAGAGCCAAAAAGGGAAAATTTAAAAAAAAAAAAAATTTTTTTCTTATCCCAAAATCTAAGGTTTAAAACAATTCTAGTATTGGGCCTTTTTAACTCCAAGAAATGAGTAAAAATACTAAGTCCCAACAAAGACTCAGTGTTCAGCGGGGCCGTTACCCCGACAAAGGGCAACAATCTAAAAGAAAAAATTTTTACCGAAAACCCCGAAATTTGGGGGGTCTCAAAAAACTCTGATAAAAATCCTAACACCAAAAGACTTTGAAAAGGCAATAAATGACAAGCCCCGCACCTACCGAGGTTAGACTCGGGGAAATCCCCCGTTCATCAAAAAACTGCCCAAAAAGTTTCCCTGGGCCATGCCTTCAGCATTCTAGAAATGGAGAGGAGGGGATGGAAAAAGGAAATCATCCCCCACTATTTAAAACAACAGACGTAAACCCCACTCTACAAAGGGGCCAGTAAAACCCAATTTCAAAAACTACAGGGTGTTTGCACTAACATCCTATCTCATAAAAATCAATTTTTAAAGGGTTCTAAGAAGCAAAAACGGGCCCAAACCCCCTTTGTTACCCCTTATTACAAAAACCCCGGGAACAAAGGGTTCAGAGCAGGTCGGGTCCTGCCTGGTTTTCCCAAACTACGGACCACCCATGACAAGGTCCCGGATGCTACAGAGGATAAACAAAATGGGAGATTTTTAGTATACAAAAGACTTTGCAAAAGCCTTCAACAACTGCGACCACGGGGTTTTAAAAGCACATAAAATGCTGAAAAAAGGAAAAACAAAGAAAAGAAGGGATAAAGGATCTATAACTACCCTATAAAAAACACAAAAAAGGAAAAAGCAAACAGGTAAAGTCTGGGCAGCTACGGTGGGGAAAATTTTGGTTCCCCAAAGGGAATACTACTCCCCTCCTTTTCTCCCTTTCCCTTTTTGACATTTCACAGAGATGTCAGCCCTTTGGCCCCCTTTTCTTCCCCTTTTGGGGTTTATACCAGAATTCCCCTGACGGTGACCTCCCCTCGAAAACCCCCGCAAATTCCAACGACATCAACCAAATCTTCAATGGGCCACTCAAAACAATTTTTAAAATTCAATGAAGGGGAAAAAAGTTAACAAATCAGATACGGAAAAATTGGGAAAAATTTAAAAATGTAAACAGGGGATACAAAAAAATTCTAACCCAAAAAAAAAGAGCGAAAAAGTAAGTGAAAACCAGGGAGTGAAAAATTTTCGGAGGGTCTCGCCTTCAAAGACCAAAAAAATTTTATCTACCCCATTTTGCTAGAAAAATGAAAGGATGGATTAAAGGAACCTTTAAAAATAGGGGCGCCAAAGGGCCCCTGATGATTCTCTTTCCAAAATTTCTTGTGCTCTCTAGGCTGGAAAAATGCTTTTACACTAACTGGGCCCCCCTTTTTAAAGGGAGGCGAAATTGTGGGCCTGGCGATTTTTACAAAGAAAATTTCACGGCACAAAAAGTGCGATAACGCTTTAAAATTTCGGGGAAGGGTTGAAGTCCCTTGATTTGTATTCCCGGGAACGCAGGCGAGAAAAATACATAAAATTTATACACTTGGAAAATCCTAGGGGATTAGTACCAAAATTTTGCACACAAAAATTCACTCCCTATGAAAGCAAAACACGGGGCAGGAGATGCAACATTCTCCCAGCGAAAAGCAGGGGCCCACGAGTAAAAGGGAAGATAACACAATAACTGTCAGGGGCCCAAGACTGTTCAACTCCCTCCCAGCATACATAAGGAGGATTACCAATAAACCCCTGGCTGTCTTAAAAGAAGGCACTGGACAGGCATCTAAAATCAGTACCTGACCAGAAAGGCGTGTGGTTCGTACGTCGGCTTGCGTGCGGCCAGCAGTAACAGCCTTGTTGATCAGACCCTGATCCATCACAAGGCCGGGTTTTTCCAGACCGGGCCGCGGGGGCGTTGACCCCCGAAACCCTGTCCAGGTATCCTTCCACCACCACTGCTACTTCCATTATCACATTGCCTCAACCACTACTACTCCCACTTCCTTCTTTCTTAGTCTCTTTGTCCCGTTCCTGTTCTCCTCTCCTATATATACTGGCTCCTTCATTTTCGTGTGTTAGTGTAGCTAGTTAATGGGCCAAGTCAGACCGAAACGTCGTCATAAGCTTATTCTCCTATGTGTGGGTTATTTGTGTATAAAGCGCAAATTCCGAATACTCAAATTGTCAATGAGAACGACGAAGGACTTGGGAGTAAGAATGAGAAAAACGGAAAGAGGGAAATGATCGTTTTCATGAAAATCAGCTAACACAGACTAACCAAGTCCAGCTTGATAAAAGTTAATGATATAAAGAGATCTAAAGGAATAATATGAGTGCTAGGATCAAAAAGTGGAGAAAGAGGCGAGGCAAAAGCATTTAACTGGTCCCCATGAGAGTCGCAGCGAGACCCTCCCAGGAAATATGATAAGCATTAAATTTATTTAATAAAAGACGTGGCGGAGGTAAGGAATTGCAGAAGGAATTTAGGGATGGATGAAGAGCGTGACGTGCAAAGATACAAAGAGCAGAATGAGAACAACTTGACCGATGTATCTCCACAGCATATGATATTCCACTGCAAAAAAACATTATCAGTAACTAATAAGATAACGGTAACAGAAAGCACACGGTGGCTTTGGACTAGAACGGGTAAAAAAAGCTGATGTGTAAAAATAGCGGTAACTTAGAAATACGCGATTTGTGGACAACCATAGAAAAAAGAGGTTGGACAGGGGCAGGTGCACGAACAGGTGCAGGAGGAGGTGGGTCGGTGTCCAATGCAGGTTTTAACTTCATGATAATAGCCGAAGCATGATGCAAGAGGCGTAGAAGATGTAAAGAGTAGACATTGGCAGGTACCAAAATAGGTGGGAACATAAAAGGGGTAGTGATATCCTGGGAGGAAGGAATCTGGGTGGATACAAGGAAGGATGGGATAATGGCAGAATGTGCTGGTTGGATTGTTTACCACAACTATCACAGACAGGAGAAGGCAAGGCGCGAGACACCAACGTAGGGAAGGTTAAGTATGGGGGGAACAGTAGACTGGTAGGGAGTTTTGGCGACTTTGAGTTTTTTGAGGACGAGTGAAGAGCCCGGCCTAAAAGATGGTGGATAAACAAGGGAAATCGAAGAGGACGTGGTAATAGGAATGGGAGAAGGGGGAGGAACGTCAGAGACGAGGATTTCATCAGTGTTGGACAAACAGGTGACTGCGGGGAAGCGCACATGGACCTGTGGATGCTGGGCTTCTATATATACTTGTCTCATTACAATCCAATAATGACGAACCTTTTCTAGTGGTAATAAGATATCTTTTCGTTTTACATTGTATTCCATACTGCACCGTGTAACTTTATTATATGAAGCAACTGTAAAGCGAAAAGAAATCGTATATCCTACTTTTTTGTCCAAGAATACCCTCGATCTGGCCAATAGTGCTGATACGGCATGGAAAACCACCTTCATCCTTACCCAGTACACCAGAATGATAGCTCCCGAAATGAGAGGGCTCAGCCAACAAGGCGAATTACCAGAAACGCCGGGGGTCGAAACCTTTGGCTGCCACCTCCAGGAGACGATAGGCAGCCTCCAAGAATACTTCCGTTATAAAAAGACATGCGAGGTCGCCCACCGAGGCCTAAGAGAGCAGCCTCGCTTTCATTCAAATTCCTAAAACAAACTGCACTACCACCGATAACGATCCCTTACCCCACTACCTAGGAGATGACATTCACAAGCTGGAAATATTTCAAAGCATGAGACCGAATGGTGAGAGGAACGGACGAGATGAGGGATGTTTAGATTAGATCCGAGGAGACAAGAAATCTAATTCCTAGGATCAAAGAACTCCTTCGTCAAGTCAAAAGACATTCCCTCCCTTCACCCTTCAAAGAGATTCTCCTGAGAATAAGATTTTTTCATGTTGTTTTCTGTTGTTTAACTTTGATTTATTGCGTTTATTCATTTCTCATATTTTTCTCGTTTATGATTTCTATGTTTATGATTATGAATTTATCATCAATTTCTTGCTTTGAAAGTTTATGGTAATTTTGTTATCCTTTAATAACTCACTTTGTTTATATATATTTCCTACTATTTATTTTTTTCATCTTGGATTTCGTAACTAATTATGGGGGGATTGAAAACATAAAATAACTAAGTCTATGGTAAACAAATCTCTTGCATATGGTATAAAAACGTTTCTAGCAGACAGATCACTACTTGTGGCTTTGCTAGGTCAAAGTATAACTCATTGAGTAATAATTAGATACATATTTTCAGTGAAGTTCTCAGAGATGCAACGTAGAAGGTAAAATTAATCAAAATATTAATAATAACACCATTTACAAAGTACACATATTAACACATCATAGTTGCTCCAGTTGACTTATTCTGGCTTAAAACATAAACATAACTTCAAAGAAAGATATAAAGTATCATCAGGGATGCTCTAAAAAATCCAAACACAACTATGGGAAGGGTCGGAAATGTTATACCAGCATCCCAGTAACAAACGCAATTTGCCCAAACGCCTTTAACCTGTGTACTGGCACACAGCAGCAACTCTAATAGATATGACATGGCTCTTAACATCACTTACCCCCGGCAGTCTTAAAATTTAAGAATGCATAGGTGAATGTAAAGGGGTACAGCAAATATGTGTGTGTGTGTGTGTGTGTGTGTGAGAGAGAGAGAGAGAGAGAGAGAGAGAGAGAGAGACAGGCAGAGACAGAGAGAGAGTTAGAGAGAGAGAGATGTGGATGGATGGAGGGATGGGTAGGACTCTGTGGATCATTGTTCTCCCATAAACCCTCAGTAAATCACAACGGCATTGCCTTGCACATTACACCAGCAATAAATAAATTTATAATACGTTATTAACTCCATTCTATGCGTATAATTTTAGTACTGTTAATAATAATATTATTTCACTATTTACGTAAACATATGTTTTATGTAATTACAATTACAAAAGTACATAATTTTTACATGAAACGTTAATACACAATGAAAACTTTAAATAACATGAAAAATACGTTGTCTAGCCATTGTCCAACCAGGAAGAATGTTTTTCATGGCACCATTACCCTCCAGTAGGTGATTAATCAGGTTCCCTCCAGTAGGTGATTAATCAGGTTTCATGCAAGGTTTGTACCCGAAAACATGTCCTAACATTCCACTAGACTCTGTGAAAGCATCGATGATAAGCCCATAATTATTTTTATGAAGAATTAAGCTTGGGTCTTCCTCAATAACCACAGCCATATTTCGTACAACCTGACTGACTGACTTTGGTCCCCCGGTGTTGTCCTGGTCCGGGTATTTTCCAGTTGGTGAAAATACCCGGTAGTATTTTCACCAGTTGGTGAAAATACTACTTAAAATACATGAAGTATAAGAAAGACTGTGTATAGTAAATTTACGTTTCTCTGGTTGACACGAGAAGTAGAAAATATACGCGCATTAGATAAATACGCACAATAGATAAATAGAGCTTTCTCTGAATCATTAACAGTTAATCAAAATTCGAAATTATAAAAACGTGGGAAGAGGTAATTAAAATTTTCTTATAAATATTGTAGAAGATTCCCCGAATCAGATCATTTAATAAGTGAATTTATTTTAAAAAACCCTTTAAAATTTTTTTTTTCATATTTTAAAACAAACTAAATACTGAAGAGGAAACAACAATGGTGTTCAGTTCCTGGAACACAAATAGTAAAAACTCCAAACTTACGCTATCGATGCACAATCACGTTTTAAATAACTAATAAAAATATAGAGACAGCTGAATTCAGAATATGAAATATGAAGAAAATAAAGAAATTTTTAAAAAGGGCTAATAAAAAAACTAACACCTGACGGATAGACCTTTTAGCCAAAAATTTTGGGATTTAAGTCATGTTTCCCCTTTTTAGGGGGTTCAATTTTTACAAACAACATAGGCACTTTTGTACAAATGTTTTCTGTGCGTTTTCAATTTTTGCAAAACTTGACACAGACTACCCGAGTTAATTCTCAGGGACACCCGGTCTCATGCAAAAAAAATCCACATAACTGGAAGATACTGTAGAAAAGCAATGTCCAGACTCACTTGAAATGACGAAGTATACGCTTCCTTAACTCTCAGTACCTCATTCATGCTGAACATTTCCGTGCTCATCCACCTAGATCTCCCCACGAACATACTCAACCCGCGTTTCGCAGAAGATTGGCCATTATGCCTGACAGGAAACGAAAGTCAAGTTCGCTGCTTGCCTGGATAAGAGTACCCTAGGTACCTGAAGAAGCTTCTTTAGTCTAGTCGTTCCCCAGTCCAAATGAGTAAATTCCGGTTTTCCTGCTAATCTTAAGTCTCGCCTTCTCTCCATGTCCCTCTGAGATGTAACTGACGAGTTAGCGTTTGTTAACTGATTTTATTCGAATTGGAATAGCTAGCTCTCTAACTAATATACATTAAATCTAATCCTACCTATTTTAGGATCTAAAACGTGTTAATATTATCAATTGTTACTTACTACTCCGTTTGTTAACTACGTAAACTCCTAGAAAGGTAAATAATAAATTATGTACAGTTGCTAACTGTGTGTTAAGGGCTCGTAAAGCTTATAAACTTGAAAAAAGTTTTCGTGGAATAGGTTTCCCAATATAAAGAATAGAAAAACAGCACGTATCTTGTTATGCTTTCAAAAAGTGACAGGAACACCTATAAAGTATAGACTGGTTTTTGTTGATAGTTGTTGTTGTTGTAAATTTATTGAAAGAAAACACGAGATATAAACTATCACATTCACAAAGAGAATTAGACTTCCTAAAGGTAAACAAGTTGCTTTAACGTCTGCACTTTTCATTCATGTTTATCAAAATTGCTAAGTTATTAAGAGATAATTACAAAAGTTTGGCAAAGAAATAAATGGATGGCAGAATGCATTTACCCGACCATTTAGAAAAGTTTTGATAGGAAATCCCCATGAAATAATTATTTGGAAACTAAAAATATTGATGGAGTTAAAAGATAAATAATCACAATGGATGAAAGACTTAGGAGGGTGCTAGCGAAATCATTTTTTATAATTTAGGGGTCCACTTTTCAATGATATTTTTTACAGTGATTTAAGCAGCATTTGAAACCAACAACACTGTTAGTAGTGACTTTTCCGCCTAAAAGACAGAAAAATATAAATAGTGCCCTATTCTATAGGCATAAAACACTCCTTTTTCTACAAAATTGTATAAGTATAATGATCAATTGGCATCAATGAAAGATAAGGGCTAGAATATCAGGTACTAACCCCGTTTGAGCAAAAATAGTCAATAGATTGCCTAATAAAAAATGTTGTGTATTAATTATTTTTACGATTTTTTTTTTTTTGAGGGGGGAGAAAAAAATCACTAAAAACAAAGCGCAAAAAACTATCGCAAAATCGCCTATACGTGGCTGAGTAGAACCATCATTAATCAATAATGTGTGCAAAAATCGTTACACCACTCCCTATAAACACTTTCTTAATAATAGAAAAATATTGTCAATATCTATTCCAGAGTTATACAAATATATGTTTTCTGTAAAAACTCTACGGTCATGCGCCCCACATTTCAGTAAGTTTGCTCACCTCAATAAATGTTGACACCCTCAGGTGAACTGAGTCTTATCACTTCCTGAAATTGAATGAGTCCTCAGAGAAGTTACAATGTAGGATGAATTTAGAATGACACTATCCTAAAAATCGTTAATTTTTTAAGGGATAAAAAAACACGAATTGCCATCTGTCCTTTTGATGACAGCAGAACAAAAAAAAATAATTTTTTTTGGAACACATCCATAAAATATCAAAGAAACAAGCCTAATTACATCAAACGTGCTGTCAGAACTAAGCATCGTATTTTTCGATAGAAACATTTATTTCCATAATTTTAAATTTTTCCTTTTATATCGCTCCTAAAAAAATCGCACCTCCTTTAAGAGGAAAATGCATACAGTTATACAGAAAAATAACTAATTGATCTAACATATAAAGTGATTTACCAGAAGGAATAAGAAATGAATAAATGTGTTCCAGAGGTTAACCAAAATGTAAGATTATGATGACTGTCAATCAATGAGTGTAGAATCGCAACTATCAGCAAAACAGGATCTGGATAATTTGAACACGTGGAAATGATGTAGATAAATTCCCATTAATAAGAAAGGGCAGAAAAGTTGAAAGGACTCCACCAAAGAAGATAACTGAAAGGCAAAATGCAGAAAGAATGAAATAGAGAAAGGAATTTTTAGGGAGTTATATCCGTGTTGCAATTTTCCACCCTGTCAAACTATGGTTCAAATATATGGAGAGCAAAGAAATGTTAAAGTTGAACATAATTTAAGTTAGTCCAAAATTGTAATATGCATAGCGGTTTGTCTGTTTGAGGTACACCTTAGGAAATACACAAATGAGTTTAAAAAAAACGATTAATTTAAAGAAGGATTACATAATGGCTGTCAGATTTGAGCAATATGCACTATGAAGACGAATAAAACCTTTAAATTCCTATGTTGGTTGATATGAGGTCGAGAGGAAACATGATACCGATATAACAAGGTCTTGTAAAGAATTGATAAAGAAGATTTTCTAGTAGCTGCAACAATATAAAAACCGCTGCAAATTTGTGTAAAATAGCGGAAAGCAAAAATTTTCCTGTGAAAGTTTAAAAAAAAAATACATATATATATAATATATATAATATATATATATAAATAAATAGATAAGGAACAGATTATTGAAGGGAAACTGACGAGCAAAGGCTCTGCTCCTGCAGTTTCAAGCACACAGTGGACCACTCATATATCGTGATGCTTTGCACCACAGCTTAAGCGTTGTCCGAACTTTTCGTGTCCACTAGGACGGAGCTAGAGCGACTCGCAGTACTAGCGCGTGACAACGTTCAAAAGTCCATCACACACAAACGTAAGACGAGGTAACCAAAGGCAGTGGAATGAGGTGACGTCAAGAGTTTCTTTTCGAATGTAGCAGTAGTTGGAGTGGGCGTAGACTATGCGTGTATGGATGTTTGTCCTGAGTAACTGCTTAATTACCATTTAATCAGTGGACAAGAGTAATATCAAAATTTATGAAATAATTGGAATAACACCAGATTGAAATTAATAATGCTTGTCAACAGTTTTGAGAAGAGTGGATAATACAGTGTAGGCGTCATCTACAATGAATTGCCGATCATAATTATTTAGTCCTGAGGAATGAACGTAGTAATCTACGCTTCTGAAATGTACTTCCCCCTCCCAGACGTATTCATGCTCACTAAATGTAGTGCAATAAGGTTAGCTGTCAATCTTTTTATAGTGTGTGTACCTTTAGCTACCTGTGAGTGATCACTCAATCATTCCCTGTTGTGAACGAGGTTAACAGTTTAGGCTGACTGGCTGCGACCCCGACAATAGAGTAAACTGTTAGGTGAATGTTTTTCTTGCCTACAAAGGCAGTGAGTAAATGTATCCTTAGTGTTTCCACAACTCCAAAAGCATACGATACAGTACTCAACAGTGTGTAAAAACAATCATAGACATAAATGCAATCATAGACACAAAGAAATTCATAGCAGAAGCAAGGAAAAAACACAGAGCACACTACGCTTCTACAGTAATTACTCAGATCCGCAAGACAGCAACTCTCTACACACACACACACACACACACACCCACACACACACACACAACACACACCACACATAAACAAGAAGGAAAGAAAGGTTCCCAAATCAGTATAAAAGCTAGGGGGAATAAATGGATACCAACCTTCCTGAAAGTGAAGGTTATGAGGGAGAGCATACTGTAGGTACGAGCATTTCGCCCGAGAGTAACACATCACCACACAATAACCGTTGCATGAACGCTAAGGCTGGCAAATTTAAAGTAAGTGTTCAGGAGCTTCCACACGCAAGCATTCAGACCTTACACATGCTATTTTGCCAAGCGAACTTGTGAGTATTCGGGTGCTAGTACAAAACCCACATCTGTTAATGCATGTAAAGCTGGAAAAAGTGCCAAGTTTCAATAAGCTAGTCCCAAGAAGTGTGGGGTAATAACTACGTAGGACAGGTTTGAAGAAGTAAACTTGAGAACAACTAGAGAACAAATGGACGAAAAATAAGATTTAAGACGTGTAGAAGAGGAACTGAGTTGGACAGGGAGACTCAGTTTGAGAGGCAGATGTCAGGTACACCAGGTCACAGCTGTAAGTTACAAACAAGCAACATAATAAGTAACAGGTATCAGGAAATACTTCTTTAACCTTATAGTGGGTCAGGAAGCAGAACGACTTAGACAGGAAGTTTGGTAAAAAGAAAATAGAATACGACCCTTAAAGGTATGGTAAGAGTAACACGTAGCCAGGAGCGCGTTGAAACCATTAGCGGTTTGCAGAGAGGTGGAAGCCAGGAGAAGAGATAATCCCGTGCAACCTAATTTAGGTGACGACAATTAGGTGAGTACCACGAGCACAACACACCACACACACACAACCCCCACACCAACACACACACACACACACACACACACAACACACACACACACGGCTCCCTGCAGGACCCCCCCAACTCACAAACCCCACAGAATACGAGTAGGGAGAAGGAAATAGAAGGTTTGATACCCAACGCTGATGGTATAATGATTAAGGGACCAAAGACTACAAAACCTCACCAAGGAAAAGGATCTTTGGTGTTATATAATACCGATTCACATCACCTAAGGCGCACACCAAGCAAAAATAACTGCTTGCAGCCATAATGTAGCGACTAGAGAACTTAAGAACAGCAATTCCTAGATCTCAGAAGGAAGTCGTATCCTGACCCTCTATGCGCATATAACAGGCCTATATTGGACTATGCCCTCCAGTTGGGTAACTCTCACCTATGAAAACACGTCAGAAACCTAGAGAACTGGAAAGGTACGCATACGAACTATCGCCGAGTTAACGGGTATGTCGTACAAGGAAAGTTAAAGAACTCGAACCTGACGACACTGGAGGACAGGCAAAAAAAAAAAAAGGGACAGGGTAGGACTGATAAGAAGAATAAAATCTGAGAGAAATCGACACGGTGGACAGACAGTATTTCCATGAGATAGGAATCAGGAACAAAGTCACAATTGGTAAGTTGAAGGCTCCGATGAGATCACAAGGAATTAAGGACGTATTTCTTAAGCCATAAAGTTTGTCCAGAGAAGTGGAATAGTCTAGAAGGTGAGTAGTGTGAAAGGAGCCATGCTAAGTTTTAAGAGGTATGAATAAACCACACACACACACCACACACACCATAACTTCCAGATTGCTAACAGAAAAAATGGATCATGGTCATGAATTTAAAGTCAGAAAAATATTAATATATAAATAAGTAAAATTTGTCAGAATCTGGCAACACAAAAAAAAACGCCACAGTTATACATAGAGATAAATAGATCTAAAGGATACGCGAAAAAAATCGTTAATGTAGTGATTTAATGATATCCTGTACTATTTTTTATATCAATGTAATACAAGTCATACATAGGAGGTAGGTTGGTAAAAACAGGAAACCGCCCAGAGGAGGACTACCGTCCTGCCGAGAAATCATAATTGATTTGAATGATGGTAGATTGCGGGTGTATTTGTGTCCTCATAAAACATGATGATTCAGGTATGTCCTTCATACTTTTACTTTCACTTAGTTATAAAACTCATGCTATACATGGACTGTGGAGTAAAGAAAGCGGAATGCCAGACTGAAGTTCTGAATAACAAGCACAGTGTCTTACCTACTTGAGGCTCGCAGGACCCTATGTTCTAGCCCTTATACAAGTGCCATAATGGATTACGCTTGCTCTGCATGGTTACCCTGCCTTGACAAAAAAAAAATAAAAAACAGAAAGATAGACTTGCAAATCACCCAGAACAAATCGTAAGATTCATCCTTGGGGCAGGGGACCAAGAGAACATGAAGGCCCAGGACGAATTACAGCAGTTTGATATGCTGAATGTTTGAAGACATAGTAAAACAACTGAAGCAAAATCATGTTTAAAAAATTGCTCAACGAAACAGTTTTTTGGTCCAGAAATCTGCTGTCAATTTTGTCAGGTTGGGAACAAAGCAAATCATAGTACTGGGGGAGAGAGCACAACTTTTCTAGTACCGCACATTCATAGCCAGGCGTCAAACACCTTTAGGTACAGCAATAAAGGAATGGAACAGACTACCCGCACATGTACAAAGCCAGTCATAAGCATGAACCATTCAAGAAGAGTGCCAAAAGGTGTCTGATGAATGTAGCTACAGAAAGGGAGGGAATGATTTTCTATTTTTTTAGCTTAACATACGTGTAAATTTTACCTTATTCTAGTAATGACCCTCGAATGTAATAGTACATAATGACCTTCGTGAAGAAATGTCTTTATAGTAAGATAATAAGATGTTAATCTCATTGTAGAATAATAAGAAAATATTATAACCTTTAGAATTATAATAATAAGGTAAAAGGACCCCCAAAGAAATAAGTCACTCCTGTCTGACTTTTTTGGGTTATCCTAGGTTCTCTCCACAATGCAGCTAGTATGATAATATCTATGTACTGTATTTGTGTATACCTGAAAAACATACTACTTTACTACTTACTTACTTACTTACACACACACACACACACACACACAACAACAACACAAACACACACCACACACCAGTTAAACACAAGAGATTAGTGCAAAAGCCCGGAGGACCAGACACGGGTAACAGGAAAGGGCACACAATGGATCAGGGAATCCCTGTCAGGAAGACACCACGCGCCATGGAAAATAGGCGAGGAGTCAGAGTGGGGCGCCAGCGACGAGTGGTTTTCCACGGGGTACAGTCCTAGTACAGGTGCTGCTCCAGGTATTTGTGAATGGCCTCCAACCTGATCCAGATCCTTGGCGTTCAACACCACCAATATTTCAAAGTCATGAAGATTGAGGAACGGCAAAGGAGACGCACTAACGGAGTATAGTCTAGGGGGGCTCAGAGACTACAAACCTCACTCAAGGAAAAAGGGGACTTTGGGTTGGAGTACCCACCCAGCACATCTACTCGAGGCGCACGTCCCAACCCAAATACCTGGAGAAGTATACGGGCGCCTAGCAAACCTAAGAACAGTATTCGACATCTAATAGGAGTCGTTCAGGACCCCTGTACACTGTGTACATTAGAGGCCCATAGAGAGTATGCAGCACTAGTTAGGAACCCACAACCTTCCAAGCAGTAAGGAAACTAAGAAAGTCAGAGAATTGCAACAAGACAAGTCCCGATCATAAGAGAAATATGTGAGGAAAGTTAAGAGAAATTAACCTGAAGAACACTGGACACAGTAGAAGATAGAGATATATGATAACTACATATAAAATGCTGACGGAATCGAACAAAGTGAACAGAGACAGCATGTTCCATAGTGTAACACAGCAACACGGAGTCATAGCAGGAAATTGTAAGACTCAGATGAATCACAGATTTAGAAAGTATTTCTTCAGTCACAGAATGTCAGGAAGTGGAATAATTTGGGAAGATGATGAAGTGGAGGGAGGATCCATAAATAGCTTTAACAAGAGTATGATAAAGCCATGGAGCAGGAAGAGTTGTCCAGTAAGTGAACCAGTGAAAATGCGGACCAGGAGATATAATTCGACCCCAGTAATTACAACTGGTGAATACAGCAAGGGTGAGTACAGCAAACGCACACGCACACACACACGTGTGTTAGTGTGTAATATATATATATATATATATATATATATATATATATATATATATATATATATATATATAAAAATATATAATATATATATATATACATCAATGTCGTGCCGAATATGTAAAACTGGTCAATTAGCAAGAACTCATTTAAAATTAAGTCCTTTCTAATAATTTCTCTATAAGTTTAAAGATATATTTTTTTCATTAATTTTAATGTAAAAATTTTTTAATTTTGGCATCAAAAGACTCTTAAAAACTTACCTAACCTTATAATAACAAGATCAAATTATTTAGCCTAACCCAACTAAATATATTTTAGATTTGTTTATAATAATTTAATACTAAACAAGCACAGTGAAATAAATATTTTTTTTCGTTAGGTTCAAATGATTTTGGCAAATTATTGCATACACAAATTTTCACTTGTCCTATATGGCAAGATTAGCGCTTCGCTATATAAGCAAGATCGCAATTCTGCCTATTCGGCACGACATAAATATATTCTTTTGGGTTTTCTTCTATTTTTAAGTAGTTTTTGTACTTCTTTATTTCCTTTAAATCTCCACGGGAAAATGAAACAGAATTCTTCCTCCAGTAAGTTGTGTACGACGTAATAAGCGACTAATAAGTTTGATAGCAAGGGGTTAGTAACAACTCCCCTTCTCCTTATACATTAATAAATTTAAAAGAAATAAACTTCATTTTCCGTTTTAGGTGACCCTCCATCGGTGGATACGGCCGATATGTTGAAACAAAAACGTTTAATAACGACTTTTTCATCTGTTAACAGAAGTAATGAAATATTTATATGAGGTGACCATTCCCTTCGCCTCCTAGGAGTAAGTTAGGTGATCAGTCCCACGAAAACTGAAGTGTATTCGGTCCATAATTTTCAGATAATAACAACTCCTGAGTGGCCAAACCTTTCGAGATAAAAATATTAAAATACTGAACATGTGTCTTACTCAGCGCTGCAGTGAACCTCAAGTTTGTGCAAAGAAAGGTATAACATACCGACCAATATGAAAGTTAAGACCATATGTGCAAACTTCTAGGATATCTTCATTGTAGACTTTCGCCAATCCAGTGGCTTAAATCAATACAGATTCTAGGACATAATAAGAAGACAGTAGAACTATATACAAAAGAGGAGATATTCAGTCCCTCAGCCTTGGGAGTTATGTTCACATCAAATCGTGGCGATGTAAACTAACTACAACTAACCCATCCCTTTGGGTAGGACCTACTTCCACTGGGGAATCCTGCCCACCATGACTATGCCCTCGTCGCTACACGTCCCTATCCACGACGCCTAAATAACCGCCAGCCTCCTTGCCTTTGCTCCAATTCTCCACCACCACGATCTGTGAAACTCACCCAAGCTGAGGGACTGAATTACCTCATCTTTTGTATAAGTTCTTTTGTCTTCTAATTATTCTTTGAATCTAAATCGATAAAGCCCACTGGATGGCGGAAACGTCTACATAAAGATATCCAAGAAGTAGCACATGTGTCTTAACTTTCACCTGAAGTTTGTTCATTAGTACTGGTAACTTAGAAATTAAATTAAAATAGATCTCTAATCAACATGTTACTGAAAAATACGACAACCGAAAACGTAGTTGTGTTGCTAAAAGAAACAAAGTACGTCACTGTAATATCTCCTCTCTCTCTCTCTCTCTCTCTCTCTCGGGTTCTAGATATACAAACATGTGGAGGGATATATGGCGGAAAGCATACGATCAATAATACACGGACACCGCACATACATAACACACAGACACCATACACACACAGACACACACACACACTGAAAGTTCAGAGGCAGTAAAATGTCAGAATACGAGGGGTGAGAGGCAGCATAAGATCACACGCTAGAGGGTGAGAAACAGTATAATAAATAAACAGAAGATTGAGACGCACCATATGATCACACACTGAAAGAAGAGATACAGTAATAAGATCACACTCAGAGGGAATAGAGGAAGTATATGATCACTCACCTGACCTTTAAAGAACACTAAAAAAACACAAACTGAAGGTGAGAGGCAGCATATATCAAACACCGAGGGAAGAGAAGTACGTAATAATGATTTCACTGAGGAGTGAGAGGCACTATATCACCATTCACAGAGAGGAAAAAATGAGGTAGTATAGGATGTGGGGAGAGTCCATAATATGTAATTACTGATGGGTGAAGAGGCAGTATATGATCACTCATAGAGTAAGGAGAGACGTAAGTGCAATGATCACACAATGAGAGGTGAGAGGCATTATATATCCACTCAACTGATGGGTTAGACGCAGTATATGATCAGAAACACAACTAAAGAGGTGAGAGAGGCAGTATATGATCACACAACTGAGAGGTTGAGAGGCAGTATATGATCACACACTGAGAGGGAGACGCAGTATAAATGATCGATCACTGAGGGGTAAGAGGCAGTATATGAATCACTCACTGGCGTTTTGAGAAGCGGTATATGATCACTCATCTGAGGGTGAGAGCCAGTATATAAACCCACCTATACACTTCCCGATCATATCATCCCTATCTACGCCTTTCGAGAGTGTGCAAATTCAGGGCCCTCAGTCTATCCTCATAGGGAAGATTTCTGATACATGGGATCATCTTTGTCAACCTCCGCTGTACTTTTCCATAGCAATTATATCCCTTCTTTAATATGTGACCCAGAACTGAGCAGCATAGTCCCTAAATGAAGGCCTAACCAAGGATATATAGAGTTGAAGAACATTCTGGGGACTTCTATATTTATACATCTAGATGTTAAGCCAAGAATTCTGTTAGCTTTATTGCGAACACTAACCGCACTAAAAAAAAACCAATAAACCACGGGCGGGATAGAACCCGCGATCTGAGAGTCTCAAACACCAGACTGTCGTGTCTGGATTTTGATACTACTTACAACATAATGGATTGCGAAAAGGATTTAGGATTCTGGTTAGTAGTAATCTTAAAACCAAGACAACAGTGCAATAGTGACACGAAATCGTAATGACACGATGCAAACAAACCATACCACGGGCGGGGATAGAACTCGAGATTCCTGAGAGTCTCAAACTCCAGACACGGACGGTCTAGAGTTTTTAGACTCTCAGATCGGATGGGGGTTCTACCCGGCCCGTGTATGGTTTTTTTAGTGCTTAGTGATCGCATAAAGGCTAACAAAATTCTTGGCTTCATATCTAGAAGTATAAATAATCGAAGTCCCCAGGTTTGTTCTTCAACTCTATATATCCTTGGTTTAGGCCTCATTTAGACTAATGCAGCTCAGTTCTGGTCTCCATATTACAGAATGGAATATAACTGGCATGGAAAACGTAACAGAGGAGGATGACAAGATGATCCCATGTACAGAAATCTCCCTATGCGAAGACTGAGGGCCCTGAATCTGCACACTCTCGAAAGGCGTAAATAAGGGGGACATGATCGAAGTGTATAAATGGAAAACCGAATAAATAAGGGGATGTAAATAGCGTTCTGAAAATTTCCAGCCAAGACGGAACTCGCAGCAAGATTCAGTTGGAAAAATTCAGATTCAGGAAGGATATTGGAAAGCACCTGGATTTTGGTAATAGAGTTGTTGATAGTGGGAACCAACTCCCGAGACAGTTATTCAGCTAAAACGTTATTAGTTTTAAAAATAGGTTAGATAAATACATGAGTTTGGTGTGGGTGGGTGTGAGTTGGACCTGACACGCTTGTGCTGCTGGTCTGGGTGCCGGTGCTCTTTCTTGATAGGAGGTGACTAGACTGAGTGTGTCATTTGGCTAATCCGGGGGTGGGACGACATGGACCTGCCCCGCTTGGTCAGTAGGCCTATTGCAGTGTTCCTTCATTCTTATGTTCTTATATACATAGACGATGCAATAACAACCTGAGAATGGAAGAGGAAAAATGCAGTCCCAACTTTTAAAGACAGAACACGCATTGAATACAGAGACCTGTGTTCACTGACGTATGCAAAGTCATGGAGAAGATATCAGGAGAAGTGGAGCACCTAGAGCAGAATAAGCTATTTATAAAATAAACGACAACTAGCACGGGCTTCAGGGAAGCAAATCCTGTGTCCACAAACCTACTAGAGTTTTATGACAACATAACGGAAATAAGACACGAGAGGGGTGGATAGATTGCACAAGTGGTTAATGCAAAACCTAGAGGATCAGGCACACATAACAGGAAAGGCACTGCAATGGATCATCGAAATATTTGCAGGGAGGTCTGTGACGAGCGGTTCCACAGGGGTCGGTCCTGGACCTGTGACGAGCGGTACCACAAGACTCGGTCCTGGGACCTGTGACGAGCGGGGTTCCACAAGGGTCGGTCCTGGGACCTGTGACGAGCGGGGTTCCACAAGGGTCGGTCCTAGGACCTGTGACGAGCGGGGGTTTCCACAGTGTTCGGTCCTGGACCTGTGTTGTTTATGGTACATGTGAACAACATGACGAAGTGATACTTTCAAAGTGTCTCTTTTTGTTGATGAAAGTGAATTTAAGAGGATCAGTCCAGGACAACAAAGACACCTGGACCAAGGCTACAAGTCTGGTCCAAGCAAATGTCTCCTTGAATTTTAACCCCACCAAATGCAAAAGTATGGCCAAAGACTGCGAACCTCACTCAAGGAATCAGATCTTAGGGTGAATATAACACCGAGCAAATCTCCTGAGCGCACATTAACCAAATAACTGCTGCAGCATAGTGAGCGCCTGCAACCTAATAACAAGCGTTTCCGTTAGCTCATTAATGAATCCTTCAAATCTGTCGCCATGTACGTCAGGCCCATATTGGTGTATGCAGCACCAGTTTCGAACCCACACCTGGTAGCACGACAAGAAATTAGATAAAGTGGCCAAGGTTGCAACAAGGACTAGTCCCAAGCTAGAGGTATGTCCTACGAAGAAAGGTTATGGGAAATCGCCAGACGACCACTGAGGACAAGAGGTCAGGGGAGACATGATAACGACATAAAAAATACCGCGCAGAATAGACACGGTGGACAAAGACAGATGTTCCAGTGGAGGGACAACAGAAACAAGAGGTCACAATGGAAGTTTTGAAGACACAGATGAATAACAGGATGTTAGGAAGTATTCTTCAATCATAGAGTTGTCATGAAAGTGGAATAGCCAGAAAGTACGTAGTGATGCGGGAACCATGACATAGTTGTTACGACGAGGTTGATAAAGCTCTAGGAGCAGGGAGAGAGAGGACATAGTAGCAATCTGTGAAGAGGCGGGGTCAGGAGCTATGACTCGACCCCTCAACCACAAATAGGTGAGTTAGAATAGTTGATACACACACACACATACGCTCGCAAACAAACCTACACACACCCACACCACACACACACACACACACACACACGACACACACACACAAACTAAAAGTATGGTCGACAAAGGCTCCTGGGAGTTTAACCCCAGTAAGTGTAAGGTCATGAAGAATGGGGAGGACACAGAAACCGCAACGAGTAACAGGTAGGAAACCAACAGCTGCAACCGTTAGTTAAAGAAAAGGATCTTGGGGTAAGCATTATAACGAACATGTACCCCTGAGGCACACACAATCAAATAACTGCTGCAGCTAAGGGAGATTGGGAAACCTGAGATTGGCGTTTACACATCTGAGTAAGGAGTCATTCACGACATTGTACACAGTGTACATAAGGCCTATACTACTGAATATGTTATGGAAGCCCTCACTTAGAGCTAACACGTCCACGAAATGAGAAAGTGCAAAAATTTGCAACACGATTAGTCCCGGAACTGAGGGGTATGTTCTTATGAAGGAAGATTAAGGGAACTCAACCTGATGACACAGAGACTAGGAGGGATAGAGGGGACATGAAAACAACGTATACAATACTAAGAGGCTTGACAAGGTGGACAAGGATCGAATGTTTCAGATATGGGATATCAGAAACAGGGACACAAATGAAAACTGAAAACCCAAATGAGTCCCATAGGGATGTCAGTAAGATTTCTTTAGTTCTAGAGTTGTCAGGACAAGAAAATCTGGAGTGAAGTAGTGGAAGCAAGTTCCATAAATAGCTTTAAGAAGAGGTATGACAAATATCATGGAGCAGGGAGAGAGTGAATTAGTATCGACCAGTGAAGAGGCGGGGCCAGGAGCTATGACTCGACCCCTGCAACCATATAAAGGTTAGTACATATAGGTTAGACACACATCAACACACAACACACACACATCACACATACACATGGACAAGGAACACCACACACACACACACACACATGCACACACACACACACACACACACACACACACACACACACACACATACTCACACACACACACATACACATGGACAAGGAACACACACACACATATGGACAGGTAACACACACACAAGTCAGGAACACACACACAAAAACACAAAAACCCACACACACACACACACACACACACACACGTGGAACAGGTAACACACACACACACACACACTACACACACACACACATACACACGGGACAGGTAACACACACACGCACATGAACAGGTACCACACAACACATGGACAGTACCACACACACATGCAACCGTAACACAACGCACAGAACAGTTACCACACACACATGGACAGGTATCACACACACATGGACAGGTAACACACTCACGCACATGAACGGTACCACCTCACACACTGGACAGGTAACACACTCACAAACGGCACCTGAACAAGTACTACACACACATGGACAGGTAACACACACACACACACACACACAGCACACACACACACTCAACACACACACACACACCACACACACAAACACAACACACACACACACACACACACATCACACACACTGGGAGAGATAGGGGGGCACAATGAATAACGACATAAAAAAAATACTGAGAGGTATAGACAAAAGTGGACAAAGACAGGATGTTTCCAGAGATGGGACACAGCAACAAGGGGACACAGTTGGCAGTTGAAGACACAGATAATCACAGGGAATGTTTTTCAGTAATTTCTTCAAGCACAGCGTAGTCAGGAAGTGAATCGTTTGGGAAAGCGACGTAGTGGAGGCACGGCCCCTACATAGCTTTTAAGCATAGAACGATAAAGCTCAAGGTTTCAGGAGAGTGACCTCGTAACGACCCAGTGAAGAGCGCCAGAGCTAGGACTCGATCTCTGCAACCGTCAACTAGGTGAAGTACACACACACACACTACACACACACACACACAACACACACACATCACACACAAACACACACACACACACACACACACACACCCCACCACACAACGCACACACATGGACATGTAATATAACACGTACATGATCAGGTAACACACATTAAAGATTAAGTTCAATCGCAAACTTCTGTACCTCTGCACTAACAGTCCGATGGATGGAAAGAAATGGACCAAATCCCCTGATAAACAACCTTTTCTAGATGTTCTTATTCACAAAGTAGATAACTATCTACGTAAACCTACAAACAATAATGTTCTCACCCACTTTTATTCCAGTCAGAATCTAAGACGAATAGAGGCATCATCATCGGATCTTTTCCTAAGACATAATAAACGAAATTTGTTGTCCCTGAGTTTCTTGACGAGGAATGTAACTTGCATACACCAACCTTTCACTGATCTACATTTTCTTCCCTTTTCATCAAAGACTGCAAGAAAAGAGCTCTCGGATCATTAATTCTCTATCTCTACGACTAACACCACTCCTAACAAAGTTTATAACCTTCCCAACAGCCAGTTGCACGAACGTGTCTAAAGTGCTCGCACAAACTAACACTAAGCGCCTTTACATCCAGAACTCATTAAGGGATTAACTAACCATGACAAAGTCGAACCACCCACCGAACCATTCGATGCAGTTTACACTATACCTTGTTGGAGACGGCGACAGAATATATGTTATGGTGAAACAACAAGTGAAACCTTGAAAAACGTGTCAATGAACACCTTAAACATTAGGAACGATCACTTGAATAACGTACATAGTGCACTAAGGTGCACTATGTACACTAAAACAAACTCTGTTCAGCAACTAACAGAAACTTTGTGACAAAAAGTATTCAAGTTTGTGATTTAAATTTCACTCAAATTTGGAAATTCTGTAATTTATAAAAGTCGTTGCAAAGAGTGTAATTAAAATATTTCTTATTAAATATTGTAGAAGATACCACGAATGCAGATCATTAATAGTAGAATTTATTATAAACTTAAATTTTAGATACATTGTACATATCAAAACTAAATACTGAGAGGAAACAACAATGTGTTCAGTTTCTGGAACTCACAAATATGTAAACACTCCAAACCTTACGCATATCGATACACATATGCACGTATGTAAATATACAGTTATATAAAAATAAGAGACAAGCTGAATTACAGAATAGTGAAATATGAAGAGAAAGTAAGAAATTTTTAATAGGTCTAATAAAAAAACAAACAACCTGACTGATAGTAACCTTGAGTCCTCAAAAATGTGCGGATAATCATTTATCCACTTTTAGGAGTTCAATTCGCAATCAACATATGTGCCCTTTTGTACGAACCTGTTTTCTTTTGCGTTGCAGATTATAGCAAAAGCTGTTGACACAGACTAACCGAGTTAATATCTCAGGCATACAACCAGTGTCTCATGCCAAAAAAATCCACATAACTGTGAAGTGACATTCCTAATACTGTAGAAAAGCAATGTCCAGACTCACTTGAAATGACGAAGTATACGCTTCCTTAACTCTCAGTACCTCATTCATGCTGAACATTTCCGTGCTCATCCACCTAGATCTCCCCACGAACATACTCAACCCGCGTTTCGCAGAAGATTGGCCATTATGCCTGACAGGAAACGAAAGTCAAGTTCGCTGCTTGCCTGGATAAGAGTACCCTAGGTACCTGAAGAAGCTTCTTTAGTCTAGTCGTTCCCCAGTCCAAATGAGTAAATTCCGGTTTTCCTGCTAATCTTAAGTCTCGCCTTCTCTCCATGTCCCTCTGAGATGTAACTGACGAGTTAGCGTTTGTTAACTGATTTTATTCGAATTGGAATAGCTAGCTCTCTAACTAATATACATTAAATCTAATCCTACCTATTTTAGGATCTAAAACGTGTTAATATTATCAATTGTTACTTACTACTCCGTTTGTTAACTACGTAAACTCCTAGAAAGGTAAATAATAAATTATGTACAGTTGCTAACTGTGTGTTAAGGGCTCGTAAAGCTTATAAACTTGAAAAAAGTTTTCGTGGAATAGGTTTCCCAATATAAAGAATAGAAAAACAGCACGTATCTTGTTATGCTTTCAAAAAGTGACAGGAACACCTATAAAGTATAGACTGGTTTTTGTTGATAGTTGTTGTTGTTGTAAATTTATTGAAAGAAAACACGAGATATAAACTATCACATTCACAAAGAGAATTAGACTTCCTAAAGGTAAACAAGTTGCTTTAACGTCTGCACTTTTCATTCATGTTTATCAAAATTGCTAAGTTATTAAGAGATAATTACAAAAGTTTGGCAAAGAAATAAATGGATGGCAGAATGCATTTACCCGACCATTTAGAAAAGTTTTGATAGGAAATCCCCATGAAATAATTATTTGGAAACTAAAAATATTGATGGAGTTAAAAGATAAATAATCACAATGGATGAAAGACTTAGGAGGGTGCTAGCGAAATCATTTTTTATAATTTAGGGGTCCACTTTTCAATGATATTTTTTACAGTGATTTAAGCAGCATTTGAAACCAACAACACTGTTAGTAGTGACTTTTCCGCCTAAAAGACAGAAAAATATAAATAGTGCCCTATTCTATAGGCATAAAACACTCCTTTTTCTACAAAATTGTATAAGTATAATGATCAATTGGCATCAATGAAAGATAAGGGCTAGAATATCAGGTACTAACCCCGTTTGAGCAAAAATAGTCAATAGATTGCCTAATAAAAAATGTTGTGTATTAATTATTTTTACGATTTTTTTTTTTTTGAGGGGGGAGAAAAAAATCACTAAAAACAAAGCGCAAAAAACTATCGCAAAATCGCCTATACGTGGCTGAGTAGAACCATCATTAATCAATAATGTGTGCAAAAATCGTTACACCACTCCCTATAAACACTTTCTTAATAATAGAAAAATATTGTCAATATCTATTCCAGAGTTATACAAATATATGTTTTCTGTAAAAACTCTACGGTCATGCGCCCCACATTTCAGTAAGTTTGCTCACCTCAATAAATGTTGACACCCTCAGGTGAACTGAGTCTTATCACTTCCTGAAATTGAATGAGTCCTCAGAGAAGTTACAATGTAGGATGAATTTAGAATGACACTATCCTAAAAATCGTTAATTTTTTAAGGGATAAAAAAACACGAATTGCCATCTGTCCTTTTGATGACAGCAGAACAAAAAAAAATAATTTTTTTTGGAACACATCCATAAAATATCAAAGAAACAAGCCTAATTACATCAAACGTGCTGTCAGAACTAAGCATCGTATTTTTCGATAGAAACATTTATTTCCATAATTTTAAATTTTTCCTTTTATATCGCTCCTAAAAAAATCGCACCTCCTTTAAGAGGAAAATGCATACAGTTATACAGAAAAATAACTAATTGATCTAACATATAAAGTGATTTACCAGAAGGAATAAGAAATGAATAAATGTGTTCCAGAGGTTAACCAAAATGTAAGATTATGATGACTGTCAATCAATGAGTGTAGAATCGCAACTATCAGCAAAACAGGATCTGGATAATTTGAACACGTGGAAATGATGTAGATAAATTCCCATTAATAAGAAAGGGCAGAAAAGTTGAAAGGACTCCACCAAAGAAGATAACTGAAAGGCAAAATGCAGAAAGAATGAAATAGAGAAAGGAATTTTTAGGGAGTTATATCCGTGTTGCAATTTTCCACCCTGTCAAACTATGGTTCAAATATATGGAGAGCAAAGAAATGTTAAAGTTGAACATAATTTAAGTTAGTCCAAAATTGTAATATGCATAGCGGTTTGTCTGTTTGAGGTACACCTTAGGAAATACACAAATGAGTTTAAAAAAAACGATTAATTTAAAGAAGGATTACATAATGGCTGTCAGATTTGAGCAATATGCACTATGAAGACGAATAAAACCTTTAAATTCCTATGTTGGTTGATATGAGGTCGAGAGGAAACATGATACCGATATAACAAGGTCTTGTAAAGAATTGATAAAGAAGATTTTCTAGTAGCTGCAACAATATAAAAACCGCTGCAAATTTGTGTAAAATAGCGGAAAGCAAAAATTTTCCTGTGAAAGTTTAAAAAAAAAATACATATATATATAATATATATAATATATATATATAAATAAATAGATAAGGAACAGATTATTGAAGGGAAACTGACGAGCAAAGGCTCTGCTCCTGCAGTTTCAAGCACACAGTGGACCACTCATATATCGTGATGCTTTGCACCACAGCTTAAGCGTTGTCCGAACTTTTCGTGTCCACTAGGACGGAGCTAGAGCGACTCGCAGTACTAGCGCGTGACAACGTTCAAAAGTCCATCACACACAAACGTAAGACGAGGTAACCAAAGGCAGTGGAATGAGGTGACGTCAAGAGTTTCTTTTCGAATGTAGCAGTAGTTGGAGTGGGCGTAGACTATGCGTGTATGGATGTTTGTCCTGAGTAACTGCTTAATTACCATTTAATCAGTGGACAAGAGTAATATCAAAATTTATGAAATAATTGGAATAACACCAGATTGAAATTAATAATGCTTGTCAACAGTTTTGAGAAGAGTGGATAATACAGTGTAGGCGTCATCTACAATGAATTGCCGATCATAATTATTTAGTCCTGAGGAATGAACGTAGTAATCTACGCTTCTGAAATGTACTTCCCCCTCCCAGACGTATTCATGCTCACTAAATGTAGTGCAATAAGGTTAGCTGTCAATCTTTTTATAGTGTGTGTACCTTTAGCTACCTGTGAGTGATCACTCAATCATTCCCTGTTGTGAACGAGGTTAACAGTTTAGGCTGACTGGCTGCGACCCCGACAATAGAGTAAACTGTTAGGTGAATGTTTTTCTTGCCTACAAAGGCAGTGAGTAAATGTATCCTTAGTGTTTCCACAACTCCAAAAGCATACGATACAGTACTCAACAGTGTGTAAAAACAATCATAGACATAAATGCAATCATAGACACAAAGAAATTCATAGCAGAAGCAAGGAAAAAACACAGAGCACACTACGCTTCTACAGTAATTACTCAGATCCGCAAGACAGCAACTCTCTACACACACACACACACACACACACCCACACACACACACACAACACACACCACACATAAACAAGAAGGAAAGAAAGGTTCCCAAATCAGTATAAAAGCTAGGGGGAATAAATGGATACCAACCTTCCTGAAAGTGAAGGTTATGAGGGAGAGCATACTGTAGGTACGAGCATTTCGCCCGAGAGTAACACATCACCACACAATAACCGTTGCATGAACGCTAAGGCTGGCAAATTTAAAGTAAGTGTTCAGGAGCTTCCACACGCAAGCATTCAGACCTTACACATGCTATTTTGCCAAGCGAACTTGTGAGTATTCGGGTGCTAGTACAAAACCCACATCTGTTAATGCATGTAAAGCTGGAAAAAGTGCCAAGTTTCAATAAGCTAGTCCCAAGAAGTGTGGGGTAATAACTACGTAGGACAGGTTTGAAGAAGTAAACTTGAGAACAACTAGAGAACAAATGGACGAAAAATAAGATTTAAGACGTGTAGAAGAGGAACTGAGTTGGACAGGGAGACTCAGTTTGAGAGGCAGATGTCAGGTACACCAGGTCACAGCTGTAAGTTACAAACAAGCAACATAATAAGTAACAGGTATCAGGAAATACTTCTTTAACCTTATAGTGGGTCAGGAAGCAGAACGACTTAGACAGGAAGTTTGGTAAAAAGAAAATAGAATACGACCCTTAAAGGTATGGTAAGAGTAACACGTAGCCAGGAGCGCGTTGAAACCATTAGCGGTTTGCAGAGAGGTGGAAGCCAGGAGAAGAGATAATCCCGTGCAACCTAATTTAGGTGACGACAATTAGGTGAGTACCACGAGCACAACACACCACACACACACAACCCCCACACCAACACACACACACACACACACACACACAACACACACACACACGGCTCCCTGCAGGACCCCCCCAACTCACAAACCCCACAGAATACGAGTAGGGAGAAGGAAATAGAAGGTTTGATACCCAACGCTGATGGTATAATGATTAAGGGACCAAAGACTACAAAACCTCACCAAGGAAAAGGATCTTTGGTGTTATATAATACCGATTCACATCACCTAAGGCGCACACCAAGCAAAAATAACTGCTTGCAGCCATAATGTAGCGACTAGAGAACTTAAGAACAGCAATTCCTAGATCTCAGAAGGAAGTCGTATCCTGACCCTCTATGCGCATATAACAGGCCTATATTGGACTATGCCCTCCAGTTGGGTAACTCTCACCTATGAAAACACGTCAGAAACCTAGAGAACTGGAAAGGTACGCATACGAACTATCGCCGAGTTAACGGGTATGTCGTACAAGGAAAGTTAAAGAACTCGAACCTGACGACACTGGAGGACAGGCAAAAAAAAAAAAAGGGACAGGGTAGGACTGATAAGAAGAATAAAATCTGAGAGAAATCGACACGGTGGACAGACAGTATTTCCATGAGATAGGAATCAGGAACAAAGTCACAATTGGTAAGTTGAAGGCTCCGATGAGATCACAAGGAATTAAGGACGTATTTCTTAAGCCATAAAGTTTGTCCAGAGAAGTGGAATAGTCTAGAAGGTGAGTAGTGTGAAAGGAGCCATGCTAAGTTTTAAGAGGTATGAATAAACCACACACACACACCACACACACCATAACTTCCAGATTGCTAACAGAAAAAATGGATCATGGTCATGAATTTAAAGTCAGAAAAATATTAATATATAAATAAGTAAAATTTGTCAGAATCTGGCAACACAAAAAAAAACGCCACAGTTATACATAGAGATAAATAGATCTAAAGGATACGCGAAAAAAATCGTTAATGTAGTGATTTAATGATATCCTGTACTATTTTTTATATCAATGTAATACAAGTCATACATAGGAGGTAGGTTGGTAAAAACAGGAAACCGCCCAGAGGAGGACTACCGTCCTGCCGAGAAATCATAATTGATTTGAATGATGGTAGATTGCGGGTGTATTTGTGTCCTCATAAAACATGATGATTCAGGTATGTCCTTCATACTTTTACTTTCACTTAGTTATAAAACTCATGCTATACATGGACTGTGGAGTAAAGAAAGCGGAATGCCAGACTGAAGTTCTGAATAACAAGCACAGTGTCTTACCTACTTGAGGCTCGCAGGACCCTATGTTCTAGCCCTTATACAAGTGCCATAATGGATTACGCTTGCTCTGCATGGTTACCCTGCCTTGACAAAAAAAAAATAAAAAACAGAAAGATAGACTTGCAAATCACCCAGAACAAATCGTAAGATTCATCCTTGGGGCAGGGGACCAAGAGAACATGAAGGCCCAGGACGAATTACAGCAGTTTGATATGCTGAATGTTTGAAGACATAGTAAAACAACTGAAGCAAAATCATGTTTAAAAAATTGCTCAACGAAACAGTTTTTTGGTCCAGAAATCTGCTGTCAATTTTGTCAGGTTGGGAACAAAGCAAATCATAGTACTGGGGGAGAGAGCACAACTTTTCTAGTACCGCACATTCATAGCCAGGCGTCAAACACCTTTAGGTACAGCAATAAAGGAATGGAACAGACTACCCGCACATGTACAAAGCCAGTCATAAGCATGAACCATTCAAGAAGAGTGCCAAAAGGTGTCTGATGAATGTAGCTACAGAAAGGGAGGGAATGATTTTCTATTTTTTTAGCTTAACATACGTGTAAATTTTACCTTATTCTAGTAATGACCCTCGAATGTAATAGTACATAATGACCTTCGTGAAGAAATGTCTTTATAGTAAGATAATAAGATGTTAATCTCATTGTAGAATAATAAGAAAATATTATAACCTTTAGAATTATAATAATAAGGTAAAAGGACCCCCAAAGAAATAAGTCACTCCTGTCTGACTTTTTTGGGTTATCCTAGGTTCTCTCCACAATGCAGCTAGTATGATAATATCTATGTACTGTATTTGTGTATACCTGAAAAACATACTACTTTACTACTTACTTACTTACTTACACACACACACACACACACACACAACAACAACACAAACACACACCACACACCAGTTAAACACAAGAGATTAGTGCAAAAGCCCGGAGGACCAGACACGGGTAACAGGAAAGGGCACACAATGGATCAGGGAATCCCTGTCAGGAAGACACCACGCGCCATGGAAAATAGGCGAGGAGTCAGAGTGGGGCGCCAGCGACGAGTGGTTTTCCACGGGGTACAGTCCTAGTACAGGTGCTGCTCCAGGTATTTGTGAATGGCCTCCAACCTGATCCAGATCCTTGGCGTTCAACACCACCAATATTTCAAAGTCATGAAGATTGAGGAACGGCAAAGGAGACGCACTAACGGAGTATAGTCTAGGGGGGCTCAGAGACTACAAACCTCACTCAAGGAAAAAGGGGACTTTGGGTTGGAGTACCCACCCAGCACATCTACTCGAGGCGCACGTCCCAACCCAAATACCTGGAGAAGTATACGGGCGCCTAGCAAACCTAAGAACAGTATTCGACATCTAATAGGAGTCGTTCAGGACCCCTGTACACTGTGTACATTAGAGGCCCATAGAGAGTATGCAGCACTAGTTAGGAACCCACAACCTTCCAAGCAGTAAGGAAACTAAGAAAGTCAGAGAATTGCAACAAGACAAGTCCCGATCATAAGAGAAATATGTGAGGAAAGTTAAGAGAAATTAACCTGAAGAACACTGGACACAGTAGAAGATAGAGATATATGATAACTACATATAAAATGCTGACGGAATCGAACAAACCGGTTTTTTTTAAACTTTTGGGCACAACTAAAATAAATTTTGACTTGGTTTTCCCCCTGGGAAAAAAAATAATTTCTTGGGTAAGTCTTGGGGGGGTACCTTTCAGTTTTTAAAATTAGAATTCCCCAATAATGGCAAAAATTCTTGAACTTTCCGGCGTTAAGGGAAAAAAATTTTTTCCAACGGGGGTGAAGGGGTCGGAGGTTTTTGGGGGTATATTTTAGGGTATTTTTTGCAAAAAACAAATTTGTTCCCAAAAAGGGGAAAAAAAATAAAAAAAATTTTTTTTCCCCCCCCAAGCAAAAAATTTACTGGGTTGGTCCAAAGGGGATTATGGCAAAAAAGAGGGGGGCAAAGAATCGATAGCAGAAAGGGAAAAAAAAAGGGCCCAGAACGGAAAAGGGAAAGAGGTTTAAAAGGGGCCAAAAGGGGTCTCGGAGCTACCCAAAATTCTTTATTTCAAAGTTTGTTAAAGGGTAAAATTTCCAATCAAAATTTCGGGTAGTATTAGTGTTTTAAAAAAGTGTAAAATTTTTACCACACTTCCTCTCAGTTAAAACAAAAGATATAGCAAAATTTCCGAATTTATAGGGCCCCTAAAATTTAAAATTTAAAATGTTGGATTTAGGTCAGTTCATTTTTGGGAAATTTAAAAAAAAACCTAACAAATCCCAAATAATTAATGTATGAAAATTTTAAAGAAAGTAGAAGTATTAAAACCTTTGGTTTTAAAAATCACTACAAACCTGGTGGTTCCAGAAAGTGATGGAAAGTATACTAATTTCAACAGTACAGCTACACAAACTTAAAAAAGGAGTGGAAGAGGATAAAGTATATGAATCACGAGGACACATAGCCACTTGAAGCGTGATATTATCACGAACCGCGGTGTTGGAATGTTTCTAGCCTACACTGTGGATGTTGTGAATTTTCTAGGTAACACTGTGGATGTTGTGATGTTTGTAATAGACTTGTGAGTTTGCAGGTCCCTGGATTTAGTTTAAACAATGTGATGTTGTGAATTTTCTTGGAAGAGGCATGTTGAAATTTAGGGAGTTTGATATGGGGGAAATCGATGGGACGTGGATGTTTGTAGTGGAACACTGTGGTGTTGGGTGTTGTATAAACACTAGGAGTTGTGGATGTTTAAGGAACACTGGGCACTTGCACATGCATAATCACAAAATTTGTCCTGTTACCGTACACGACGTTGAAATTGAAACTGAAATCAAAAAGCTTGAATAGAAAAGACAGAACAAGCAGTGAGGTTCGATAGGCAAATTAGATAAAAAAATCAATTATTATGGAAAAACCCAATAACATCTGTAGGTCAAAAGAGAGACATCTAAGAGATATTAAGGCAGAAGGGCACTTAGAATGTATATTCAATTAAAAGAGAAATTTAAAAACGGATAGAAAGTCAAAGACATTTGAAAATTAAAACGCAATGAAAATCAGGAATAACAAAGGA
>NW_026465581.1:0-14186 GCF_026875155.1 Cherax quadricarinatus
AAAAATTTTTTACGTTAAATACCATTTTCTTTAAATCCATCTATGATATTTTTTCAAAATTATATAAAAACACGATACAAAACATAAAAACATGTTAAAAATACACCCCACAATAGAATAAATAAACATAATATGAGATTGGTAGCAGACGACTTGCACAAGTGACGCCATATTAGAAATGCTAATAATAATAATAATAATCACCGAGTCTTATTAAAATGTTGTATATTACTTTAATATACACTTTTTTCATTAATCCATCCTGATATTTTTTTTCAAAATTATATAATAAACACGATACATAACATAAAAAGATGATAAATACACCCTACAATTAGAATAAATAAACATAAATATGAGATGTCGCAGCCAGATAACGTGTACAAGTGATGCCAAAATAAATTTTCTCTAATCTAACATAAGAGAAAATGTGTTACGGGGGTAACTGTAGAAAATTATTCCTTTCGTATGTATGTAAGTTTATTCAGGTATAACACAAATACAGTTACATAGATTATCATACATAACATATGGGGTAGAGAACCTAGGATAACCCAAAAAAGTCAGAGTGACTATTTCCATTGCCTTCACCTTCAGAGCATCATTTTTTCTCAAAAAATGATGTACATAAAGAATGGAGTGTTCTTCTTTATTTATTCTACCATATCAATGTAGAGACAACCTGTTCACATGTAACTTGTACACAAACCAGACGTGTACACTTCGTTTACAAAACTTTACCTTCGCCGGGTTTTGTTTACATAACTCTGCGCCTGTCCTCTCTCACATGCACTCATTCTTTCTCTCTCTCATTTTTTTTTCGTTTTATCCATTTACTTACTCCTGACCCTACATTAAGACTACAAAATTTTAAGGTAAGTAATGAGTGAACTGTATATACATTTTATCGCTCTGGGATGCTTAAAAAATCAGGGAAAATATATGTTGGGTGGGTTGGCCTGGTATGGTGCCCGGCTGACTCCCAAATACATACCACACTTGATTTCTTACAATAAATACTACTTGTCTCACCCTAGATTAAGACTATAAATATTTTAAGGTAAGTAATGATTGCACTATGTGTGTACTGTAAATTTTTATTGTTTTTTTATGCCTGGTTCTTTTGCTAATTAAATATGTTAGTGTAAATTTTTTATCTATTTTGTATGCATTTTAAGGGAAAAAAAGGGGGTTCCACTTTGCGGGGGTTTTCCGCTTTACGGCGGTAGCCTGGAACCAACCCAGCCCATAAGTGGGGCCTTTTCCTGTGTATATATATGTATTATAAAAAAATATATTTATATATATTTATTATATATATATATAACATGTTATAATATAATATATATATAATATATATAATAAATATATTATATACAGTGGACCCCGCATACCGAAAACGCATCGATACCGACAATCCGCTTTCGCTCGTTTTTTTCGCAAAATTTTTTGCCTCGATACCGCCCAAAAATCCGCTCACCGCTCTTCTCCGAGATGGGGCCCAATGTGCGCCCTTAGCCAGCCTCACTGTTCCCCCGGGGGGGGGGTTGTTTACCACCGCCTCCGCGGTAACATCCAAGCATAAATCGGAACATTTCGTATTATTACAGTGTTTCGGTGTTTTTATCTGGAAAATACTACCTGGGCCCCAAAAAAGCTTCTAGTCCAACCCCAAAGGAATAAGGGTGAAAAATTAATAAGATAAGAAAGAGATCATTGATAAGTATAAAAAGTGGATGCGTGTCCCGACCGGCCCCAGGTTGTACAAAAAAACCCAAAATCAACCATCGCTACATGGGGCAACAGAAACAATCAAGGAAGCTGTCTTGCCAAATTTTTAACTGTGTTTTCGAAAAGAGATCGCAAGTGATGGAAATGGAAACCTTTTTGGGTGGATAAATAAAAAACAGGTAGCAGGAGATAGGTCTCCAACGATCATATGCAAAAAGGGCTAGGAAGTTGCATGAGGTTTTAATTAAAAAAATGCTGCAATAGTGATGAGTAGTGAATTTAAGCCAGAAAAGGTTGGTTTGAGGTTTTAAAGGGAGCGTAGTGGCTACATATGTGATAAGGCATGGGAGGCTGCCATTCGGACCACAAAGCACTAAAAAAATATGTGGGGAATTTCAAGGAGTACATAGCAGTAAGGATGAAACCTAAAAAGTTTTTAATTGTGATAAAACAGGGCCCTTTTAGGAAGAAAACCCAAGCAGGCCTACATTACCAAGGAAAAAAGGCACCCCCAGGACATAACCTTGAAAGACGGGCTTACTTTGTTGATTGTTCCAATGCTCGTGATTGCAAAGTGAAGCCTTTATTAGTGTATACTCTAAAACTCCCAGACCTTCAGGAAAAAGAATTTTAAAGGAAAAATTTTGTGTGTGCTGTCAGGGCAAACAGTAAGGCAGGGTCATAGGGACTTTTTCATGACGGTTACACCATGCCCTTTGCCCCCCCAAAGTGAAAGATTACCTAACTGAAAAGAAATTTGAACTTAAGTGCCTCCTGGTGTTGGGCAATGCCCCGGTCATCCTACAGACGTGGCAAGCGACTTTTTGGGGACAGAATTCCCTTAAGTGAAGTTTTTGCCTCCCAAAACCACCCTCCCTGCAGCCCAGGACCGCAGGTTATTGCAAACTTTAAAAAATGTACACAAAACCTGTTTTTTAAAGGGGCTTGTAGTGACCCAGAAACTCAACTGACTCTAAAAGGGTTTTTGGGGAGAGCAAATTTTTTAAACCCAATTGTGTAAACCTTATAGGGAAGGCTTGGGAGGGAGTGACTAAGAAGACCTTAACTCTGCTTGGGAAAAAACTGTGGGGCCAGAATTGAGACAAAAGGGATTTTGAAGGGTTTTTAGGCTAACCCTGAGAGGATTTAAACCAGTTGGGAATCCATTGTGGCATTGGGGAAAACCTTGGGTTGGAGGTTGGGGAGGGTGTGGGAAAAGTTGGTGGGGGAGGACAATGAAAACTAACCGATGAGGAAAAGATTTAAATTTAAAAGCAAGACCAGACCTGAGGGGAAAATGGTTCGAAGGGGGGGAGAGAGAAATTGAAGAAATTGCCCCACTACAAGATTAAGGGAAAACTGTGCAAATGGCTTGAAAGGGAATCCTTTATGGGTGAAAATCACCCTCACCAGCTATTGCAATCCGTGCGGGATTATTTCACTGACAATGTTTGAAACACTTAGGGAATATAAAGGAACAAGGTACAGGCCACTATGGACAGATATGTTTGCAAAAGAAGCCCAGTGACCTGAGCTGGTCCTAGGGGCATTAAAAAAGAAGGGAAAGTAACCCCAGAAAAGGACTCGACCCCCCAAAGTCTTAATGGAAGGGAATTCCCCTTCAAACACTAACACTCTCTCTCCCCTCCTCCCTCCCATCAACTCCCAGATCTTAAATAAAAGTAATGTCATGTAACTGTGCATCCCTTTTTTTTCAGTTTGTGTGTTTTAAAAAATTAAACATTTAAATGTGGAAAAAAATTTTTTTTTTAATACTTTTGGGGTCTTGCAGGATTAATTTGATTTCCATTTTTTCTTATGGGGAAATTCTTTTCGAAACCCGATCATTTCGCATAAAAAAAGACCCTCTTGCTGGTTTAAAAAGTGCTATGGGGGGGGTCCCTGGTATATATTTTAAATATATATAAAATTATATATATATATATATTATATATATATAATATAAATTATAATAATTATAAAAATTAATATAATAATATATTTTTCAACAAGTGGGCCCGTCCCCCACCGAGGAGGGTGACCCAAAAAAGAAAAAAAACCCCCAAAAAAAATACTTTCACTCATTCAACATTTTCACCCACTCGCACTTTATCACTGTTTTTGCGAGGTGCCGAAACAACAGTCTAGAAAGCATACACATATAAAGAACACAACATATCCCTCCAAACTGCCAATATCCCAAACCCCTCCTTTAAAGTGCAGGCATTGTACTTCCCCTTTCCAGGCCAAGTCCGACTATATAAAAATAACCGGTTTTTCCCGAATCCCTTCACAAAAAAAATACCTGCTCACACCCAACAAACGCAGGTCCCAAGTACCATTCGCTCCCTTCATCCTATCTAACACGCTCCGCACGCTTTCTGGGAAATAAGCCCCTTGGCCCCAAAACCTCCTTTACCCCCCCTCTCCAACCCTTTGAGGGGCGACCCCACCCCGCCTTCCTTCCCCCAAGTTTTTAAAGTTTCCATGTCATTCTACTTTTACCATTCTCTCTAAAGACCAAACCACCTCAACAACCCCTTTCTGCCCCCTGACTAATGCTTTTTTAACTCCACACCTTCTCCTAATTTTTCCCCCCGAATTTTCTGCATAATTTTACACCACAATTGCCCTTAAACAGGACACTCCAACCCTCCAACCTTCCCTCCTGCGGATTTACCACCAAGCTTCACACCCATATAAGAGTGTTTTTTTACTACAAAATTTCATACATTTTCCCTTTTTGCCTCCATAGATAACATTTTTTTACTCCACATTACCCCAATGCACCCCTCACCTTTTTTCCCTCATCAATTCTATGATTTAACCCCATCCTTCATAAAACCTCCGCCGACAGTCAACTCCCAAGTATCTGAAAACATTCACTTTTTCCATATCCCCCTCCCCAATTTTATATCCAATTTTTTTTTATCAAATCATTTTACACCTCATCACCTTCTCTTTTCTATGTTCACTTTTAAATTTCTACCTTTACACACATTCCCAAAAATCATCCACTAACCTTTGCAATTTTCTTTAGAATCTCCCCAAAACACAGTATCATCACAAAAAGTAACTAGTCAATTCCCCATTTGTTTGATTCCCCAAAATTTAATCCCACCCTCCTTTATATATATATATAATATAATATATATATATATATATATATAATATAATATATATTATAATATAAATATGCAAGGAATTTTGCGAGAGCATGGAAATATACAAAAACACGATCTCGGGAAAAAGGGGCTCGAACCACGAATTCGATGCTTTTCGGAATTCCTGCATTGTTCAAATCCGTAAGGCTGATGCTGCAGGGGGGAGATGAAAAGCGTAAGCCTTCTCCCTGAAAGCTGGCTGCCTTGGATCAAAAAGTACTCTGCTACACGCCAAGGGGATTGGGCCAGTGTTTGGGGAGATTGGTAAACCCCCTGCGTACCTTTTCTTAAGGTTCGTAGGTTCGAGTCTCCCTTTAGCCAGGAAAAAGGTTTGTGATATTTCGCAGCTCTGCGAATTCCTTTCATTTTTCAAATCCTTTTAAGGGTATGCATGCAGGGGGTGAATGAAAAGCTGAAGCCTTCTCCCGAAAACTGGCTGCCCTTTGGGTCAAAAATGTAGCCTGTACACGCCAAGGGATTGGTCCAGTGTGGGGAGATTGGTAAAGCACGCGTACCTTGTCCTAAGGGTTTGAGGTTTTGATCTCCTTCAGCCGAGATCAGTGTTTGTGTTATTTCGCATCTCTCGCGAATTCCCTTCATGTTCAAACTCTAGTAAAGGCTGATGCATGCAGGGGTGAGATGAAAGCTGTAAAACCTTTTTCCCTGAAAAACGGTGCCTTGGATCAAACGGGAGTCTGCTACACGCCAAAGGGTTTGGTCCATGTGGGGGAGATTGGTAAAGCACTGCGTACCTTTCCTAAGGGTTTGTAGGTTTCGAGTCTCCTTCACCAGAGATCAGTGTTTGTGTAATTTCGCATGCTCCGCGAATTCCTTGCATTGTTCAAATCTTAGTAAGGCGAGCATCAGGGGATGAGAGAAAAACTGTAAACCTTCTCCCCGAAAGCGGGCCCGGATCAAACGTGTAGCTCTGCTCACGCCAAAGGGATTGGTTTCCCGTGGGGGAATTGGTAAAGCACTGCTACCTTTCCTAAGGTTCGTAGGTTCGAGTCCCTTTAGCCAGAGAATCAGTGTTTTTTATATAATATATATATATATATAAATATATATATATAATAATTTTAATAATAATATATATAATATAATATATATATATTAAAAATATATGTAAATATATATGAAAATAATATGTATAATATATAATACGTATATAATATATACATATAATAAAATTATATAAAACGTATATATATAATATATATAAATATATAATATATATATATAAATTTTATATAATATATATAAATTTTATATAAATATATACTATATATATTTCTTTTTTTTTTTTTTTTTTTTTTTTGTTTCAACAAGTCGGGGGGGCCCTCTCCCACAGAGGCGGGTGACCCAAAAAAAAAAGAAAATCCCAAAAAAAAAAATACTTTCATCAAAAATTCAACACTTTCACCCCCACTCAACCAATTTTCACTGTTTTTGCAGAGGTGCTCAGAATATAACAGTTTAGAAACATATGCGTATAAAATACACAACATATCCCTCCAAAACTGAAATTTTAAAATATATATAATATATATATATATATATATTTATTATATATAAATAAAATTTAATATATATTATATATATTATGTATGAAAATTGTAACACACTTCGGGGGTTTTTTTCAAATTTTCTTTTAGTTCTTGTTCTTGTTTATTTCCTCCTATCTCCAGGGGAAGGGGAAAAAAATTTCTTCCCCGAACCGCGTGTTGAAAGGGGCGACTAAAATCTGGACAAGGGCTAGAAAACCCCTTTCCCCTGTAAAAATTACTAAAATTTGACAAGAAAATTTTTCGTTTTTTTTTTTTTGGGGGCCCCCTCCCTTGGGGGATACGGCTGGTGTGTTGAAAAATACAGCAAAATAAAAAAATATTTTTTTTCTTAGCTTATAGGAGTGGTGAAAAATTTTTTGCAGGAAATTTGAAAAATGAAGAATGGGTATAAGTGAAAACGCTCATTAGCAAAATGCCATAAAAAAAAAGCGCGGAATGTGAGGCCCACCTGTGCTAGTAGTTGGAACATTGAAGGTTAAAAAAATTTTATTATTCACAAAGTGCTAAATCCCCGAGTCATTAGAGCTGTAGATTATCATCATAACAGAGGGGAAAGTGTAAACCGAAGGGGGCCACAGGCACAAAATGTTCTGAAAAAAGCGAAAAAAATTATTGTTTTCATTATTTTCAGTGGTAGTAAATGTAATGATGACCTGCCCAAAACTTCTTCAGCAAAAAAAACCAAAAATTATGAACAGTTTTTTGCAACCACTGATTGTAGATGCCTGGGGGTGGACCAATGAGTTATTGCAATTTTTTGCATAATATGCTCCTCCACCAGTCCCTTATTTTTTCAGTTACTATTAAACCCCCAAATGATCCAAAACAAAAAATATGTTTTATGTGTACGCCCCAAAAGTTTAACGTTTTTAAATTTTCCCGCCTCCAAATTTTGGGATGATTGGTGAGAGACGGTCAGCACAGAATGGGGCTTAAAAACTCTGGTAATCAATTAAAAAAATCTGGGGGGCACTTAGTACCCTGTGGGGGGCACCAGTTTTAAACGACCCCCGCTAGAGCAAACTGTGGAAACACCAAGGATTCACTATTAATGTCAAATTAAACTCCCCCCCTTTTTAAACCCCTTTTGGGGCGAGAGGCCCTCTCCGAAACTTGTTCTCAGGGTCGAAAATTTTTCGAAAAAAAAAAAGTTATTTTTTCTTATGAAAAGATAGAGAATCTTTTCCCAATCATAATGACACCAAAAGTATTAAATTTCATGGAAAACTTATGGAATTATGCTCTCGCGAAGTTAGCAGTCTCGACGATGTTTACACATCAGTGATTTTGCCCACTTTGAACCCTATATTTAGCCAATTCCAGTGTACTAGTCGACAAAAATCGTAACTATTTTGCTAGAACTTCATGTTTTCTATCGAATGAGTACAAGAAACCACCCATTTACCGATTTCAACTATCCAGTAAAGTGGTCAGAAATTAGCAATTTTGCCAATTTCACATAAATTTCAAAAGATGCCAATTTCCAAATAGGGTCCAGAATAAAGAAGAAAGACATTCCTGGCACTAAAATAACATTTCCTCTGTTCATTAGTCACATCCCCAGGCCCCTCTTACATTTCTTTTGCTTTCCACTTTGAATTTTTATTCTCACAAAAAATAGAATTTACTTTATGCAGACTACTACCTTAGTGTAGAAATGGTATAAATAATATCAGCGCACTTGTGAAAGAATATTAGATTCACCAGTTGAAGTGTATTGGACGCATGGCATGATTTGTTTACTCTTGAACTTTGGCAAAAATCGAACATTTCTGCTACTTTGAGCTCAATTTCAGGGTACTTTTCATTGTGAAACCAATCAAAATTGTCTTAATTTCTGTAATATGTCTTCCATTCTATAAAATGAGACCAGGAAAACTAGAATACAACCATAAATACCATACGAAAATACAGTGCAAATTCGGTTTTAAACCAAAAACACGGTCAAAGTTTTTTTTTCTCATTACACAGTGTGTGCTGCAGTATTTTTTTTATACTGCTCACAATGACCACATTCTTTCATATGTAGGCCTACCAGCTTTCTCTTGCTAGACTTGAGGGCAATAGAATTTAGGCGTAGTAGTACGTGAATAACCCTGGTGCGTAAGCTGCATTTGTACATCAGAAACCCTCAAAGGGTTAAGAGGAAAGTGATGTTAACCCCAAGTTTAGGGTTTGTCGATCTCTGTCTATCTGTGTCTATCTGTGCCTGTCTCTGTCTATGTCTGCCTCTTTGTCTATCTGTCTCTGTCTATCTCTATCTCACAGGTACACATAAATACAAGTATACATAGTATAAATTACCTAGGATAACCCAAAAAATCCAGACAAAATGCTATACTCTGCTTGAAATTGTGAGTAAAGGTGATGACGCAGTCTTGTGGCTCTCTCTGAGACAGAGAGCTAGATGGATAGACAGATAGACAGAGAGCTTGACAGACAGACAGACAAACAGAAATCTTTGTGTACCAGCGAAAACAAAGGAGGGCGATGGTCATCAAATGTCACTTCTAATCTTTTCTTATCTGCTGCACCCTCCCTCACCCACGTGTATGCTCATCAAACATCAGCTCTTATCACATGTTATCTCATCTTATCATGTCACTGAAAGGGGTTGACTTTATTTTTCACGCTTCAAGGGAACTTAATTTTACCTATTCATGTATTTTTATTACGTATTCTTCTTCCCTTCTCCTTCCCTTCTCCTCCTTCCCTTCTCCTTTTCCCTTCTCCTTTCTTTTCTTCTTCTTTTTTCTCCTTCTTCTTCTCCTTTTCCTCCTTCCCCTCCTTTCCCTCCTTCCCCCCCTCCTCCTCCCCTCCTCCCCCTCCCCCTCCCCCCTCCCCCCCCTCCCCTCCCTTCCCCTCCCCCTCCTCCTCCTCCTCCTCCTCCTCCCCCCCCCTCCTCCTCCCCATCCCCTCCTCCCCCCCCCCCCCCTCCTCCCCTCCTCCTCCCCCTCCTCCTCCTCCTCCCCCCCCCCCCCCTCCCCCCCCTCCCCTTCCTCCTCCCTCCTCCTCCCCCCTCCTCCCCCCCCTCCTCCCCCCCCAAAATTGGCAATTTAAGATAAAAACAAAATTTCACAAAAAAAGCTAGTTGTCGGGGGGAGGGCGGGGGACGGCGGGAATTTCCCCCCCCCGCGCCCACATGAATTGTGATAATAAATAAGCGCGAGTTAATTTAGCATCACTTTCCCCTCCCTTTCTGAGAGCAAAATTTCTGTGGAACAGATTAATCACTTTTCAATTAATTTAAAGATGAAAATGACCAGCAACAGTGGGCCCCCCCCCATAGCGACATTTAAACCTGCAAGAGGCTGGCTTTATGAAAATTTCGCTATGTGAATGAAAATTTTCCCCTAAAAAATAATGGAAAACAAAAAATCCGTGCAAACACCCAAAATTTGAAAAAAAAAAATTTTACCACATGAAAATTTTCATTTTCCTACACACAAAGAGAAGATACATGCACAATAGTAAGTGTACATGCAAATAAATTATTGTGCATGTACTACTCTACTAAATGAAGAAAAAAATACACTTACCTTTATTTAAAATGCAGCAAGATGAGAACACTGTTCCTGGGAGGGGTTTTCCTCCGAGTATGTTTGGTCCTGTTTGGTATTTTTTCCAGAAAAAGCCTTTCACACTGTGTATGTCACTCATTTTAAATCTCCAAACAACCTTTTGCGGCTCTAAATTCACCAATATACACTAGTTCCAGCATTTTTCCCTTTTTACCTGTGTTAGTCGACTGGTGTGGGTTCACCTGGGAGACAAGATTAAGGGCCCCCAAAAAATAAGTTGACATTTCGTGACACTGACTTTTTTGGGGTTTTCCTGGGTGGCAAAACCTCTGGGGTTAATTGTTTCTTGGTATTCTCAATAAGCCACACCAACAACGTTGCTACAGCAGCAGCAGCAGCAGCTGATGGTGGTACAGCAGCAACAGACGATGCTACAGCAGCAGCAGACGATGCTACAGCAGCAGCAGACGATGCTACAGCAGCAACGACGATGTTACAGCAGCAGCAGATGATGCTACAGCAGCAGCAGCAGCAGACGATGCTACGCAGCCAGCAGCAGCGGACGGTGGTACTAGCAGCAACAGACGATGCTACAGCAGCAACAGACGATGCTACAGCAGCAGCAGACGATGCTACAGCAGCAACTGACGATGTTACAGCAGCAGCAGACGATGCTACAGCAGCAGCAGCAGCAGACGATGCTACAGCATCAGCAGCAGCGACGGTGTACAGCAGCAACAGACGATGCTACAGCAGCAACAGACGATGCTACAGCAGCAGCAGACGATGCTACAGCAGCAACTGACGATGTTACAGCAGCAGCAGACGATGCTACGGCAGCAGCAGCAGCAGATGATGCTACAGCAGCAGCAGCAGCTGACGGTGGTAACAGCAGCAACAGACGATGCTACAGCAGCAGCAGACGATGCTACAGCAGCAGCAGATGATGCTACAGCAGCAGCAGACGGTACTACAGCAGCAGGAGCAGCTGACGGTGGTACAGCAGCAGCAGCTGACAGTGCAGCAGCAGCTGACGGTGATACAGCAGCAGCAGCAAGCTGTACCACCAATAGTAGCGATGGTTGATGGGGGTTTATTATACAACCTGCCAGCTCGGAGACACGCACTCCACTTTCATACTTATCAATGATCTTTTTCTTCATCTCCATAGTAATTCTCACCCTTATTGCTGTAGGGTTGGCACTAGAAGCTTTCTTGGGGCCCATGGTCACTTATTTTCCAGAAAAAAATGACCAAAAACACTGTAATAATACAAAATGTTCCGATTGTATGCTTGGATGTTACCGCGGAGGCTGGCTGGTAAACAATGCCACCCGCGGAACATGTGAGCGTGGCTCAGGCCGCACATTGGACGCGTCTCGGACGAAGGCCGCTGAGCGGGTTTTTGGGCGCTATGCGGGGCAAAATTTTAGCGATCAAAGCGTCCGCTATGCGGATTGTCCGCTATGCAAGGCGTCCGTTATGCGGGGGTCCACTGTACGAGCAGATCGGGATACGAGCAAGGTCATGGAATGGATTAAACTCGTAAGCTGAGGTTCCACTGCATTATGAATTGTAAATTCTCTTTCTCTCTTCTTATTATGTCCATCTACTGTATTTTAATTGAAATAATTATTCTCATGGCCTGAAAAATGTGCATCATACCTATATAGTACAATACACACCTTGAGACCATCTAGGTAGCCTTGCATCACAGCAACACGAGTCAAATATTTGTCCTTCTCTGTCTGAACTTGATCTTGAAGAATGTCAGACCATCTGAAACAAAGTAATATTTGACTATGAATAAAGACAATACCGGAAAGAAATTTTAAATTTCTCTGTATTAAATAAGTGGCAAAAAATCTCATATCTTATGAAATGAAACAAAAGACCATAGGAATCTTCCAATATCTGAAAGGTGAAACATATTCCAAGAGAGGGTTTGTCATGCCCCTATGGTTAACCTTCCTTTAATATTACATTGCGGTTATTTCCTTTAATAGCTAAATTGGAAATGAACGTCCTTGTATTATTAAGACTAATTCTTATTAACAATTATTATAATTTATGTAACATGGCCATGATAAGTTTAATTGGAGGTATAGTAACCTGCCTGCCGCCCGGTGTGCCGGTGTATAGTTAGCCGTGATGTTCGATGGTTATACCCCCCCTTTTTCCCCCCCCCCTTTATTTTCAACTACTCTACTGAGTGTTGGTGAGTCACGTCACGTGACCCACTTTACCTGTATGCTCAAGGTTGAGGGAAAGAGCAGTGAAGAAGTAGCAGCCAACGAGAACACTCCTGCTCGTCTCTGGTAAAATGGCCAAGGTTTATTAGCCGGCCTGGACATATTCTGTTTTATTCTGACTGCTTCCAATTGGGAAACAAGACTTTATACATTAAAGTAATCTCCATTTATATATATGTTATATCTAGGATCTCCTCCTAATCGTCTGTTATGAAAGCCTTATGTATATGTTGGATACTATAGAAGAAACATGCATTCTTAACTTATATACGATAATTCGTATATTATTTCTGGTTTTTTGTTGTATTATGAATTATACTTAATTAAAATTAGGCATTCCGGAGGATCACTATTATTACCCTAACCTCTCTGACCAAAATTGTTATGCTCTAAAAAGGAAAATTGTTACAATACAGTGGACCCCCGCTTAACGATCACCTCCAAATGCGACCAATTATGTAAGTGTATTTATGTAAGTGCGTTTGTACGTGTATGTTTGGGGGTCTGAAATGGACTAATCTACTTCACAATATTCCTTATGGGAAAAAATTCGGTCAGTACTGGCACCTGAACATACTACTGGAATGAAAAAAGTTCGTTAACCGGGGGTCCACTGTACTTGGAGTGTAACAAGTGGGGGCCTGTGTCCGGGAGCATAACACTGAATTTCCTTTAAAATGAATGTAGAAATCGCAGAGAGGTTTGAAGATATAACAAAGGAGACATTACAGAATTTGAAGCTTCAATCTTGTTGGCAATTAGCACGAAGCTTGGGCATAAAATACGACAGGCATTTCACTGCCCAGACAGTCAGATGTATGATACAGAATGTCCTTTTTCCAGATGAGCAGGATCCAGAGACTGAGAATGGAAAAGGGCAGTATTCCTTCCTTTTTGAATTCTTTTCTACAGACACCCGAGGCCGAAACTACGACGCTAACAACCCTACTGGAGATCGGGACATGACCTTCCCGATTTCTTGAAACTCTCGCTGCTACAACGACTCCAATTCCATCTCAAGGACTATATGGGAACAGAACTCCATCAGGCTAAAGAAACGGATCCAGGTAAACCATTTACAGATGTTTTTGAAACAGAACAAGAAGTCCTTTTGGATGATGAACACGTTCCACCCAAATCTCTTTAGCCCTTTTGACTACTATTCAATCTAAGGGGAATTTTGAACGTTTAGAACGTATTCTATCGCTTCAAAACCCCCTTTGTAGAAGCCCAGAGGGAAAGTTAAAAAGGGAGAATTTTGAACGTGAATCTTTGCTTTATGAATGGGAAGTACTGAGGAAGAAAAAGAGAATCGAGTAATATGTATACAATCCCCTTTATTTGACCTTGGTAAAGCAGCCTCTTTGATGCCTAAATTTACGGAGGATAATTTAGATTCATTTTTTGAAGCATTCGAAAATCAGGCGAAGGTGATGCAATGGCCTCCTAAATATTGGGCTGCTTTAATACATTCATCTTTAATAGGAAAAGCTCAAACCATAACTGCAAACTTACCTTTTGAACAATATTCTGATTATACTCAGGTAAAAGATTGTCTTCTGAAAGCTTATGATTTATTACCTGTCAGTTATTTGAAGATGTTTAGAACTCTGAAGAAATATCCTCAGCAGTCTTGGGTGGACTTTGCCAGGGAAAAGCTCTCTGCTTTCGAGCGTTGGCGTAGGGCCGCCTCAGTCGAGTCACTTTCCCAGCTGATGTTGCATGAAGACCTTTTTAAATATTTTCCAGAGAGGGTTCATACTTATCTTTTGACATTTCCTACTACTAACTTGTTAGATACTGCTGCCCACGCAATCATTTGAAATTTCCCATGCTATAACACAGAAAAGTTAAGACCCCGGAAAAGAAACTATCCCAAGGTTTTGTTTAAGTTGCTGCTAGGAAAGCTGCTGGTGACCTTTGAAGGTGTATTCAGACAAAAAACAGGTG
>NW_026465582.1:0-13975 GCF_026875155.1 Cherax quadricarinatus
AGGGTGTGTTTTGGGCCAATTTTTGAAGTCAAAAGACGGGGGTTAGGGGCTAGATCCGATTCCCTTAAAAACAACTCAATAAGTACCTGCCACCCAACACCCATCAGTGAAACACACCACCTACCACACATCGCGCGCCACCCACTACCCCATTACTCGCCACCAAGCAAGGCGCCGGCAGCCTCCGGGAAGCACACCTACCAATTACCGACGCTGCAGGGTTGCTGCTGCTGCTGCTGCTCTTGTAATGACATCAACAAGGTTCACTACACCACGCAATCATTACCTTTTCCACACCACCCCTGCACTTACACACACGAATGCGCGTACACACGTGTAAAACACACACGAACACACAAGGCTCATCTTAGAGTATGCGGAACCAGCATGGTGCCAGGCAGCTCCTGAGTAAACACGTCATGAAACTCGAGAAGATCCAAAGTTTTACCCTGAGATTGATCCCGGAACTGAGGAACCTAACTACGTTCACATTTTTTTTTTTACATTTATGGGGAAGCGCTAAACCCGTAGGTTACACAGCGCCTAGGGAATGATACACACTCCAATTATCTTTGTTACTGAACAATATTGTTTTTTATTAGTGGTACGCTCACTCAGCATGAGTAACACTGACCAATACTGTCTTTATGATAGCATGTTCACTCAGCATAAAAAAAGAAGGAACACTGCACTGCAGAAGGAACACTGCACTGCAGAAAGAAACACTGCACTGCAGAAGGAACACTGCACTGCAGAAGGAACACTGCACTGCAGAAAGAAGAAACACTGCACTGCAGAAGGAACACTGCACTGCAGAAGGAACACTGCACTGCAGAAAGAAGAAACACTGCACTGCAGAAGGAACACTGCACTGCAGAAGGAAACACTGCACTGCAGAAAGAAGAAACACTGCACTGCAGAAGGAACACTGCACTGCAGAAGGAACACTGCACTGCAGAAACACTGCACTGCAGAAGGAACACTGCAGTGCAGAAGGAACACTGCACTGCAGAAAGAAGAAACACTGCACTGCAGAAAGAAACACTGCACTGCAGAAGGAACACTGCACTGCAGAAAGAAGAAACACTGCACTGCAGAAAGAAGAAACACTGCACTGCAGAAGGAACACTGCACTGCAGAAAGAAGAAACACTGCACTGCAGAAAGAAGAAACACTTCACTGCAGAAGGAACAGTGCACTGCAGAAAGAAGAAACACTGCACTGCAGAAGGAACACTGCACTGCAGAAAGAAGGAACACTGCACTGCAGAAAGAAGAAACACTTCACTGCAGAAGGAACACTGCACTGCAGAAAGAAGAAACAGTACACTGCAGAAAGAAGAAACACTGCACTGCAGAAGGAACACTGCACTGCAGAAGGAACACTGCACTGCAGAAAGAAGAAACACTGCACTACAGAAAGAAGGAACACTGCACTGCAGAAAGAAGGAACACTACACTGCAGAAAGAAGGAACACTGCACTGCAGAAAGAAGGAACACTGCACTGCAGAAAGAAGGAACACTGCACTACAGAAAGAAGGAACACTACACTGCAGAAAGAAGGAACACTGCACTACAGAAAGAAGGAACACTACACTGCAGAAAGAAGGAACACTGCACTGCAGAAAGAAGGAACACTGCACTGCAGAAAGAAGGAACACTGCACTGCAGAAAGAAGGAACACTGCACTGCAGAAAGAAGGAACACTGCACTACAGAAAGAAGGAACACTGCACTACAGAAAGAAGGAACACTGCACTACAGAAAGAAGGAATACTACACTGCAGAAAGAAGGAACACTGCACTACAGAAAGAAGGAACACTGCACTACAGAAAGAAGGAACACTGCACTACAGAAAGAAGGAACACTGCACTGCAGAAAGAAGGAACACTGCACTGCAGAAAGAAGGAACACTGCACTGCAGAAAGAAGAAACACTGCACTATAGTAAGAAGGACACTGCAGCTGTTAATTTTTCGTTGGCTGTGGCAATGTTATTTGTTATACACATCTATCAAGAACAGAATACCATGGACACTGCTACCAAGACAATACAACACACAAATTTCTTTATCCACCGCTTTGTTTACGCTCGACATTTTTTGTTCTTGCCATGCTAACTAAAACTCTCCTCAATATGGCTAAGTTTAAAAGAGCCAAGTTCAGGTCCATTCACTGACATAAACAGTGGACTTGTAACGTCACTTACTGCGCTATAATATAACCTCAGGCACCCTTAAGACCACCTAGCAGTTACCACACACCTTCTGCCACACTTAAGGAGCACTGCAGCAGGCCTACTGGGCCCCTACTAGGCAGGTTCAAGTCACCTACTGGCTCACGCATACCTGAGGTTATTCCGGGGATCAACGCTCCCGCGGCCCGGTCCATGACCAGGCATCCCGGTGATCAGGGCTTATTGAGAAAAATATGATATGTTTGCCTAATTAGGAACGTTAATTGTACTAGGTATTCTCTCTCTCTCCGGGCAACACTGCAGGTGATGTGAGGAAGGAGCCTCGGTAACCTGAGGTTATAATTACCAAGGAGCAGGTGAGCAGGTCTCAGGGGCGGCAACAGTTCTTCCCTGCAGGAGAAAAAAATTCCCTATCAGTTTTTCCCAAATTTTTTTAGAGCAGGAACAAAAATGTTTTTAAAAATTTTTTAAAAAATGAAACTTTAAAAAATTTTTGGGAGACGGGTTGGTGAAAATTCAGGGGAAAAAATTTAAACCCAAATTATATTTAAATTTTAATTTTAAAACCCCGCTGTAAAACAGGCCTTTTCAACACAAAGGGGGGAGAGGGAGATAATAGATAGAATAGGGAGAGAGATTTGGAGAGAGGGGGAGAAGAATGGAGAGAAGAGAGAGAAAAAGAGAAAGAGAGGGGAGAAGAGGAGAGAGGAAAAAGAGAGAGGAGGGGAAAAGGGGAGGAAAAGAGAGAAGAGAGAAGGGAGGGTGGGACAGCCTGTACTGGCAGAGCACAAGCCAAAGCCGTCTGCTCTGCTATTTCCCAATTTCGGGCATTCATGCTCCCCTCTGTAGGCCTCCCTTTGGTCGGTGGGACACACAGTCCACCCTCCTTAACTCCCCCCGGGGACCGCCTCCCCTCCACAAGTTCCCCCCCTCCAGGGAAACTGGCTTGCGGTCATTTCCTAAACACGGGCCCTTGGGGGAAACTCCCCCTACCCGATTAAAGCCAATCTAGCCACGGCCCGTATCTTGTTTCCCAAAGCAAATTCATCGGCCCAAAACCGCTTTTTCAACAGTAAGAACAAAATTTAAAGGGGTGACAGCGGAGCCCGCGGCATTGTGAGCCTTTTCAGGGTGGAGGGGATGGGTTTTTCAAACCCCAGTCAACTCTTTCCGTCGTCATCCAACGAAACCTCTAGCCAAAAGGTTATCTCCCCCTTTTACTCCCTCGCCCTTTGACGGGCCCCCGAGAAGTTTTCGCCCAAAGGATTTTTCCCAAAAAATCTGGAATAGGCATCACAGCGTCACCCTCCAGCCTTGCAGTCACGTTTTTACCTCTCACCCTTTTCTAAAAGCCCTTAAACCCCTTTTTTCCCCCGCACCATTCCCTGCCCCTACAGCGCCCCTAGCCCTCTCAGTTTACAAGAAGTAAAATTTTCCTCCGAAGTTCTACCGGGTTTAAAAACCCAACGGGGGGAAACCCATTGGCTTAGCCCCCTAACCCACAAAGTTCAGCGCCCTACGGCAGCTCGGGACTCATCAAGTGTCTACTACTACTCAGCACCTACGAAATTTTCCACCGGGGCATTTTTTTTTTTGGGGGGGGCCCCCCATTTAAAATTTTTTTTTTTTTTTTTCCTTTTGTTTTTTTAAATTCCCAGTTCATCACCAGTTCTTTTTTTTTTTTCCCCCAAAGGTTTTGTTACAGTAAAATTCCCGGGCCCCAGTTAAAATTTTTCCACTTAAGTTTGTTTTTAGCCGTTCGAGTAGGGGGCAGTAAAATTTTTTTGTTCCCCGTTGTTTAAGGCCGCATCAGTCAGGCCCCCAGAAAACGCTTCCAGGGGAAAAAACCCCCATACACCAGCTCTGGTTCACCCCGGGGTTCCACGTCTTTTTAAACTTCTTATACCCCCACAGATTTTAATCCGGCCCTTTCCTTTTTTTTCCCAAGCCCTTTCTGATATTTTTTTTCAAACGACTTTGAACCCCCCATAGAGTATAAAAAAGCTACGAGGCGTGTAGTGACACTAGAACATCACTAAAAGGGGTTCCAGCCCCTTTCCCTTCCCTTGGGCCCACCTCACTCAAAGTTAAGTAAACGACTTCCCTAGCTTTTTAAAATTATTTTTGGGGAAAATTTTTTAAAACGGGCCCGCACCAATACAGTAGTTACGGAGCCATACTTTCAGTAAATTTTTTTCAGTGCCCCATCAGTGCACATTTTGCCATTTTACCAAACATTTTAAATTTTGTAAAATTTATTTTTTGACTCCTACTTTTTAAATTCCATTTTTTTTTTTATTCTGCTTTCTTGCACCTAAAGTTTTTGAAAAAAAATTTGTTCGTGTTAACCATTTATAAAATTTTTACCTCCCCAAAACAGTTTTCATGAAAATTTCCTGTGTGCTTTTTTTTTTTTTTCTAGGGCCCCCGAAAGTTACCACAGTTTTGTTGACAACCCTTTGAACTGTTTTGTTTGGGTTTTTCTTTTTTTAATAATTTGTAATTTTAAAAAGTATTTAAAAGTTTTTAGTATATTCTACCTGCAGTCTTAAAAACTGGGGCCTACCCCAAAAAATTTTTTTTTTCTTTTCCCCCTTTTAAATTTTTGCTTCTTTATATTTAAGTTTTTTTAATGAATATTCCCCTATGTGCATTTTTTTTTGGGCTATTTTATTTCCCCAAGTATTGATTATTTTTGGGAACCTGTTTATTTACCATTAATTACCAAAATTCCTTGTGAAGTTAATTAATTTTGCCTTGGGGATTGTCCCAAATTTTTTTTTTTTCTCCTTTTTGCCAGGTAAAACCTGCTAACCCCTTTTAATTTTTGGGGCCTTATTCTTTGGAATTTTAATAATTTGCTTTTTTTTATTAATTTTTTTTTGTGTGCAATTTAGAAATTCTGGTCTGTATTTTTTTTTGTGTTTTTTGGCACTTTTCCCATACTCTGTTATCTTTTTTTTTTTTTTTATCCCCAATTCCCTTGTGCAAGTAAATTCCTTTTTTTTTTTTGCTTTTAAATTTTTGTACTGCAACACCCGCAATTTTTTTTAAAACTGGCTTGCACCACTTTTTTAGGGTTGTGAAATTTCCCGGGATTTTTTTTAATTTTTGTTGCAATTTTTGTTTCCCAGTGTTTACATTTAAACCCCTTTTCATAAATTTTTTTGCCAGTTTTCCTGGTAAATTATTGACACCCTTAGCTTCTTTTTGTGCATTTCCCCCTGTGTAAAAACCCCACTTGCTTTCATCTCTTATTTTGGTGTTAGAGTGTATCATTTTTTTCCCCCTTTTTATTGTTTTTTTGCTCAAATTATTTCTACCCACAAAAGCATTTCCCTGTACGGGTGGTGTTTGGGGTTTCCCCTTTGACTCGGGTTTTAAATTGAAACCATTTGATCCCATTTCTTGCTCTAAACCTTTTTTCCCATCTTCGTGACCTACTTGCTTTTAAAACAATCGCGTAAATACTGGGAAAACGCGGGCCTTTGGCCGATCCCCCCAGATTTGTGGTTGCCAGCAATGGGCCCTTTTCAGCCAGCGTAAAAGCACGGGGCAGGGCATGGGAAGCCCCGGGCGCCCAGTTGGTCAACTTTTGGCTACGCCCGACCACCAGTGGGCCGGCTGTGGGCCCCAACAACCCTTGCCCTTTTTTTTTGCGGTCGGGGCAAATATTTTTAGACCCATGGCGCCAGTCAGTCAAAGGCAAATTTTCCCAGGTTTATTTGATAGCCCAAAACGGGATACACATTTAAAATTCCCGTGTGTTTTTTTTGCAGGGGGGGAAACCCAAAACCCAGGGTTTTTTAAAAGGGGCCTTTTTTCGGCTCAAGCGCGTTGTAAGTTTAAGTCTTGGGGGGGAACTTAAGGAAAAATTTAGGCTTTTATTTTGGGCAAATCCCCAACGCCTTTAAATTGAACCGTTAACAAGCGTCTTGGCCGAATGTCAAAAAACCGGCACAAAAGGGGCCCCCTGGCTTGCGTTTGCCGTTTCGAGCAACCCGCCCAGGGGACTTTACTGATGCCGTCAACTCCACTAAGGGGCGGGGGGTGAGGGCCCCGATTGTCTTTAAAAAGACATAAACCCCCAATGTGGCTGTCGGAAACATGCGGGGGGGATTCCGCCCCAAACCTCGGGGCCCTGCCATTGATGCGCTGGGGAAAACTGGGGGCCCTCAGCACGACGCCCGGGGGTGCATATACCCCAATCGATTTTCGCTCAACCCGGGCCTTCCGAGCAAGGCAAGGTTTGCCGTTTTGGGGTTTGGATCCCCTACCCATCCTTGCAGCGCCGTCCCCCTTTGCCCCCCGCGGCGCACCCGGGAAATTTCCTTTTTTTGCCTGCTGCTGTCAGACAGCCAGCTCAAAAAGGTTCAAAACCCCAGTCCCACAAATTACGGCCTAATAAAAATAGGGGCCCCACAGTAAAAAACAGTCGGTCTTATACAAAAAGGCGTCATCGTTTCCCTGGACCGGGGCGAAACGTCGCCAGCAGAAAACCCCCCCCAAAACCCTAAACCCCCCAACGGTAGTGACTTGTTTCAACTGTGGCAAACGTGGGCACAAACCGATTTAGTGTTACAAACTTAAGTCCCCGCAAAGAAACCGTCCAGTCCCCAGCCCCAGTATAAAGGTCCCGTCACCGCCCCCTTTGCCCAGTCTCGCGGGGGGAATCTGTGTTTACCACAATACTTCCATTCATACCTCCCATGATGTAACAAGCTGCAAAGGGTTTCTGCCCATTTGATGGAGCAACCCTCTTCGGGGCAATCACATGCTCGTAGAAGCCCTTCCACTAGTTCGGGGAAAAGGCCGTCCGAAAAAACCAGGGGAAAAGGACGAAAGGAAACCCGTCAATTTCGCTGTTTTTCCGCCCCTTTGCCCGCAATCCCTTCCCCCGCCCTGGGAAAGGGTTTCCCTTTTGGGCCAAAAGTGGGAAAACCCGAGTGCCCTTAAACCTTGTTGCTGGGGACTTTAACCCCTACCTTTCCCAGGGGAGGCCCGTCAACAAGGGGTCGAGCCTCGAGCAGCTGTGACTCCGGGGATCGCGTCGGCCTGTCATTTCCCTTTATGTTCGGGGAAAGACAACCCAAAGTGGAACCCCTCATCGGTCCAATGTCCACAAAAAGCCTTTCCGCTTTTCCTAGACACCGGTTCGGGGGGTTAACATTGTCCGCTTCCCCCTTTTTCCCAACATTTGGGCCTTTTCCCCGGCCATGGGTTTACAGAGCCCCTCTGCCATTCAGAAACCCTTTAAGGAAAATTTAGGTAAACCGCTGACGGGGTTTGCGGGGGCCCCAAACCCCTAGGGAAATTTTTGGGCCAGGGTCACAAGCTTTCCGCAAAATTTTTTTGTCCCTAGAAGGTATTTTTTCCATGGTGACCCCGCTCAAGGGGTTCAAAACCATGGAGGGTTTAGGATCCGTTTTTGATCCAGCTGAGTTGGGGAAACGGGAATTCCCAAAGGAGTGATGTCCCTTCTGGGGGGTTGGGGCCCTTTGGATCCACTACGGGCTTCCCCGTCTCAAGTACCACAGTGCCCAGAAATCGTTGGAAAAAGGGGGTTTCCTACCAAAATTTTCCCCGGGGGCGGGGCCCCTTGTCCTTTCCCACCTCGTAGTAGAGTCGTTGCCCCCCCACCTCCTGGCCCTCCCGCGGTAGTTACCAGGGGAAAACCCCGTCTGGGGACGCCCCTCTAACCTTTCCCCTTAAATCGACGCTGTTGTTTGAGACCCGCTTTTCAAGCCGCAGTTTTCCCCTGTTTTGAGGCGACTGTCTGACTCGTGTCCCGGGATCAGCAGCAGAGTTACGCTTGTACAAAGTATGACGTCACTTTGTCATTTAAACCCCTCATTTTTCCCCGGTTTTCGGTGTTTTCGTGAGCAGAGCTTTTGAAGGGACCATGTGCGGTTGACAAAGACCTTTCCGAGTCAAAAGGGGGCCGCCCCTTTTTCCCTCCTTTCACACAGTGCAACGTGGGGAGTTGCCAAAACCTTTTTTGTTTAACATGCATAGTCAAGGGAATTCCCCTGCGGAAGAAAAACCTCACTTTTTTACCCCTTTTCAGATTTTCCCCCTTCCCCCGGGGAAAAGTGGAGGGGGGAACCCCAGCTGACTTCCTTGTGAGTGCGTTTTTCCCAGGCGAGTCGCTGCTGACTCTTCCAAACACCCGGCCAGGCAGGAAAATTTAGCTTTGACAGACTATCCTTGGGAAAAGGGTTCCCAAAAAACTCCAGGTTTTCAATTTTGGGCCGTTCTGCAGTTCACTAAAATGGTGAGTCAAAGGTTTGACCCCACTGGGTCCCCTCACCCTTTTCCCAAATTGACAAAAGGGACTAAAAACCCCCTTTTTGTACCGCGTATCGCCTGCCACATGCGCAAAGAGTCTTCGCCGGGGAAAACCAATTACACGGATTCTCCGGATGGATTATTGGGGGAGTCCACTTTTTCCCCCTGGAAATCCCCTTATTTTTGGGTTCCCCAAAAAAAGACGGAACCCGGCGCCCTGTTATCGATTACAGGAAAAGAATTTCATGTACCATCCCAACCGTTTTTTTCCCTTTCCATTTTGAACGACCTGTTGCAGAACTTTGGCCCATAATTTAAAGGGCTTTTTAACTCTTGATCTCTTCAAAAATTCTTGGGGAGATCCCCCTCGATGAGAAAATAGAGGGGTTTTAAAAGCTTTCTCTACTCCCAAAAGGTCATTTCCAGTTTAGGAGGATCCCCTTTTCCCTTTCCGGGAAACCCAATCCCCGTTTAGGTCGTTTTTATGACGACAATTTTCCTTTCCCCCTAGGTGGCACGCTCATGGTTTCCTGGTTTAAACCAAAAGTCATGTCGCAAGATTTTCCCCTTACATCCTTAAAACTTGACAGGGGATTGGACAGGGTTGCTCAGGCAAATCTTTGGGGAAAGCTCTCCCAAAATTCATTTCCCCCGGGAAAGGGAAAAAAATTTTGGGGCACGTAGTAACTCAGAAAGGCATAAAGACCCGGGCGAGTCTAAAATTCGGCCGTTTCGGGGAAATTTCCCCCAAACCCCTGACGGCGGGGTGCAGGGCCGGGGGTTTATAGCCTGGCCGGGGTTTTACCCCCACCTTTTTCGGAGGGGGTTTTTCCACCCTTGGGGGCACCCCCCCAAGCTTTCTCAAGGAAAGGGGCCCCCTTTTTAGGGGACGGCGATCAAAAAACGGCTTTTGCATTCTTTAAAAACAAGTTTAAAATTTAGCCCCAAAACCCTTTAAATTTCCCCGTTTCACCCAAAAAAATTTACCTTGCCCTGGGAAGGGCCAAACAAGGGGGGTTTGGGATCGGGGCAGTCTTGCACAAGAAAACAATGGGAAGCAAAAACCCATTGCCTTTTACCCTGGTTTTTTACTAAAGCGGAAAATCAAATTCGTGACAGAGCTTTGAAATAGCCATTGTTGGGCCCCCGAGTCATTTTTGGGATATCATCTTTCATTTTCCTAAACAAAATTTAACAGTTTAAATTTTCCCTTATTTCCCTTTTTTGGGAAAAAAAAAACCTCTCGGGGGAAAACCCTCTCGGTTTGGTCAGTTCCCTTTACTACAAACCCCGGGAAAATTTGGGTTTTGTCCCAAAGGGGGGCAAAATGTTTTAGCTGAACCCCCGTCAGACATAAAAGCATTCGTGGGTGCGGGAATTTTTTCTCTGTTTTAGGGTCTCGAGGGGAACCCAAAGACCAGGACCCTGGGGTGGGCCCCCCAGTCCCCTTTTGTTTTTCCCTTTCCCAAAGGGGGAAATTTTACTTACAGGTCCAAATCTCCCGTTCCACTGAAAAGGGGTTTAGTGGTCAACCCAAAGGGAATTTCTGTGCCGTGTTTCACAGCTTTGGGGGACCCCGGGCAGAAAACCCTATACCAACGGTAATACCAGGGGTCCCCTGATACCAAACACCTTTTTTAGGTTTTATCCACAATGTCCCAGGTTTTAAACCCCCCGGGAAAAGGGCCGCCCGTACAAACAGGCAAAAATAAATATTTTTCTTTTGGGCCCAAATGGGGATCGGACATTGCCCCAACATGGGACCCCCCTGTGTTGTCTGCCTTAAAAAGCACAAGGGTACCCCTTACGGTCCCAAAACCCCTTCTATAGTATCCCATTACAAAGGGCCCCGGGAGAGAACTTCTGTTTGACCTGTTGACGAACTTCTCGACCTCGGAGAAGGGGAAAAAAGACCTGCTTTAAGGGAAAATAACTTAAAAGCTTTCAGTGAATTTTGTACCCATTCCTGATTTAAAACCCTGAAAAAGGTCCCCCGGCTTTTCCCTGAGCATGTTTTTCTTCGCATACCCTTTCCCACCCTTTTTCCTTCTGTCGACAATGGGTTTTGAGTTTATAAATTGGGGTAATGCAGGGTCTTTTTTCCCAGATTTTAACATTCATCAAACGCCAGTAGCTCCCCCCCCCAAATGCGATAATGGGGCTTGCTGAAAAGTACAAATGCAAAGTCCCCGGGGTGCTTTAGAGTAACCTTTAAAACCCCAAATTTACTACATGGGATGGGCTACCCAAATGTTCAGTGTACATTTTTAAATTTTTCCCCCAACAGCCGATCGGGTGAGGGCACCTCATTTTGCTTTGTATGGCTATGACAACGCTTACCATATGAAATTCTGTTTAAATCCACCTAACCCAATTTCGTACCGATAAACCCCCTTGGGAGTAAAGAGGAACCCAAACCCGCTTGTCTTCCAGCGGGGGGACGAGAAACCTTATGGAAAGCTACTGATTGGGGTTTTCCCTCAGAGCGCAAAGCCCCGCCGCCCGGAAAGCAAAGTGGAAAACCCGGTTTCAAATTATTTGCTCAAACCCAGTGCGACCCCCGGTATGCACAAACCCTTTTTCCCAAAGTTTGTGGGTTTCCCTTAAACCCTTTTTCCTTTTCGACAGCTCCGTGGCAAAAAGTTTTGAGGTGAGGGATTGTAGGGAATTTTAAAAGGGAACCCACTTATTTACATAAAATATTTGGGGGAACCCCTATCAGGGCCCCAATAAAAGCTGGGGCGCGTGCGTTGCAAAAGCCCCGATCAGACAATGTTAGGGAAAAAAAGTCAAACCCCTTTTCCCAAATACTGCCCGGGAGAAGACGGCCCATAAAGGGTCCAAAATTTGGCCCGCGGGCCCGGACCCAAAAGTACAATTTTTGTGACATTACGTACCTACTGATTGTCCCACCCCGCTAGTTTTTGGGAATTTGTTTGCTTGAGAAATTGGGGTTAAAAAAAATGCACAACATTGGGATAGCTAGTCGTTTAAAAGGTCCCGGGTGGACAACAAATGTTAAAATTAAAGTAAAATCTTTGAAGGGGAAACCCCAAAAATAATGAATTCCCTGGGTATAGTATTATTGTATGTATGTCACCAGTGTTTTTGCTAAAGAAAAAAGCCTGTAAATTTCGGGCAGGGGAAATGCTTTTCCCTCTGAGTTTCCCCTGGGCACACCCCTTTGGAAAAGCTACTGTCAGTCCCTTGTTTCAGAGGGGGCGTCAAAAAAAGTCAGTAGACGAAATGGTCAACTGATGTTAAACCCTGCGGAACCCAAACCCGTATATAGAAGATTTTTAGTTCCAGTGCTGACCCCTCCCGGGGTCTCTACTCGGGTGAAACACGCGGGCAAACCGTTTTTTCTTCCCCTGGGTGGGAGAGGGTTTTTTTTGCCTTTTTGCTTTTTTTGTTTCCTTTTTTTTTTACTAGTGAGCGAAAAACCTTCCCCCTCTGGGGGACTATGTAATTCCTTTATCCCCTTTTTCCCCCCCATATTGTCCCCTCGGGACGACGCGAGGGGCGTGGCCCGGAAATGTAGAAAGCCTGTACTGGGGAGAGCACCCCAGCCAGCCGTCCCCGCCCCTGGGGGAATTATAATTTTGCGGCATTCAGTGCTGCCCCCGGGAGGCCTTTCCTAGGTCGGTGGGGGCACACGTCCCCCCTCTCTCACTTCCCCCCTGGACCGACCTTTCCGTACACAAATTTTTCCCCCTCCACGGGGCTGGCTTTTCGGTCCCCCCCTCACACTGCCTTTGGGGGTACTCACTCCTACCCCATTAAAAACCCAAACTAGTCCCGGGCCCTTTTCATTGCTACCTTTTGTACCTTCTCGGCAAATTAAACCCCGTTCAAAAAGTAAAAAAGAATAACAGAGAGAGAGAGGAAAGAGAAGAGAAGGAGAGAGAGAGAGAAGAGGAGAGGGGAGAGGGGAGGAGGGAGTGAGAGGGAGAGAGAGAAATTTACATTTTCTGGGCAAAGGGGGGCGCCTTTGGGGAAATAAGCCTTTATGGGAAGGTTGGTGGGGGAGGGGTAACCCCCCCACCACTTAACTTTGGGGCTCACCAAACCCGCATCACCACTCCCCCACCATTACCACTCACACCACTACAAAATTACTAGCACACTACCACCATCACCACCACCACATTAAAAAGCACACTACCACCATCACCCCGCCAGATTACTAGCACACTACCACCATCACCACCACCACATTATTGGCACACTACTCCCAACCCCACATCAAGTGCACGCTACTACCATCACATAAAGCCAGTACCGATCAGCCAAGCTGTGGATCATACGTTGGACTATGTGCGGCCAGCAGTAGCAACCTGCATGATCAAGCCTGATCCTCCGCGAGGCCGGGCCCAAGGACTGGGCGGCGGGGGGCGTTGACCCCAGCAACACCCTCCAGGTAGACCCATCACTAGCACACTGACTACCATCATTACCACAACCACCACATCAGCAGTGAACTACCCCATTTGTCAAGTACACTCGTCGAGAGAAACTCATGAGTGTCAGAGAACCCCGACTCTTCAGCGCCCCCCTGGGGATTTAGGGAATTTCAAATCCTCTGGCGGTCTTCAAGAGGAAAAATGGACAAATTCCTCGAATCAGTTTTGATCAGCCGGGCTGTGTCCCCGTACGTGGCCTGCTTGCAGCCAACAGTAACAGCTGGTTGATCAGGCCCGGGTTCCGGGAAAGGCCCGGTATGTCACCTGGCCGAGGGGGCGTTGATCCCGGAAACAAACCTTCAGGTTACCACTAAAATCAGTACAGTAACTACCCGCAAATTTATCATCAGCACTAACTACCAGCATCTCATCACCAGCACTAACTACCAGCATCTCATCACCAGCCCTAACTACCAGCATTCATCACCCGCACTAAATACCAGCATCTCATCAAACCCCACAACTACCGATCTCATCACCAGCACTAATACCAGCCCTCTCATCACCAGCACTACTACGAACACTACCAGCATCTCATCACCAGCACTAACTACCAGCATCTCATCACCCGCACTAATACCAGCATCTCATCCCAGTACTAACTACAGCCCATCCCGCACTAACTACAGCATCTCACCAGCACTAAACTACCAGCATCTCATCACCAGCACTAACTTTCCAGCATCTCACACCCAAACTACGAACATACCCGCATTCATCCCAGCAAATACACTTCTCACCCGCATAACTACCCGGGCCCCCATCCCAGACTAACTACCAGCATTCACACCGTACTAACTACCCGCATTCATCACCGCCACTCCAGCATTCATCCCCGCATAATTTCCGCACTCCTTTACCACACTACTCCAGATTCTCACCACACAAAAATACCGATTTCACCAGTACTAACTACCAATCTATCACCACAAACTACCCGCATCTCACACCAGCATTCAACGCACAAATACCACATTCATCACCAGTACTAACTACCCGCATTTCAACCAAAACCCCCCCCCCCCCCC
>NW_026465583.1:0-14902 GCF_026875155.1 Cherax quadricarinatus
GGTTAACGCCCCCTTTCACACGGTGGGGGCCCGGGTTCGATTCCCAGCCAAGAGAAACATTGGACGTTTTTCTTTCCACCGTTGTCATTTCCCCATCAGTAAAGGGGTTTACCTGGTGTAGTCGACTGGTGTGGGTCGCATCCTGGGACACTGACCTAAGGAGGCCTGGTCACAGACCGGGCCGCGGGGGCGTTGACCCCCGGAACTCTCTCCAGATAAACTCCAGATAAGGCAGGGTGGCCCGAAAAAGAAAAACTTTCACCATCATTCACTCCATCACTGTCTTGCCAGAAGGGTGCTTTACACTACAGTTTTTAAACTGCAACATTAACACCCCTCCTTCAGAGTGCAGGCACTGTACTTCCCATCTCCAGGACTCAAGTCCGGCCTGCCGGTTTCCCTGAACCCCTTCATAAATGTTACTTTGCTCACACTCCAACAGCACGTCAAGTATTAAAAACCGTTTGTCTCCATTCACTCCTATCAAACACGCTCACGCATGCCTGCTGGAAGTCCAAGCCCCTCGCACACAAAACCTCCTTTACCCCCTCCCTCCAACCTTTCCTAGGCCGACCCCTACCCCGCCTTCCTTCCACTACAGACTGATACACTCTTGAAGTCACTCTGTTTCGCTCCATTCTCTCTACATGTCCGAACCACCTCAACAACCCTTCCTCAGCCCTCTGGACAACAGTTTTGGTAATCCCGCACCTCCTCCTAACTTCCAAACTACGAATTCTCTGCATTATATTCACACCACACATTGCCCTCAGACATGACATCTCCACTGCCTCCAGCCTTCTCCTCGTTGCAACATTCATCACCCATACATCACACCCATATAAGAGCGTTGGTAAAACTATACTCTCATACATTCCCCTCTTTGCCTCCAAGAAACACCTACAGTCAAATATCCAGTGTAATATTTACTCTGCACATAAATTTTATGTAAAGGGACAGAAAATACTGCTCCTCCAAATGCTGAAAAGTGCAATGAAGTTTGTTCAGAAATGGGAAGTTCTCCCTCTCCTATAAATGAACAATAAGCTCTGGTATCCCTAAATGTTCTTCACTTTTCTTTGAATTCTCATGAAGGGAGATGTGCCAAGTACTGTAGTATGGGGCCATCCCATACTCTACTTTTTTCTCAATCATTTCAATAGGGAGATTAGTAATTCTCCCTAATGATAGGGGTTTAGCTGGGCAGTTGGATCGCAGATGGCCGGGTTTATAGCAGAAATAAAAGGTTACCTCTTTCTTTCCTTTGGCTCCCTGCTGATTTTGTGGTTGGCACCAGTCTGTGTACTGACGTCGTTGTTAGGTAAGACACATATGCAACAGTTAGGTATCTTTATTGTGAAACGTTTCGCCTACACAGTAGGCTTCTTCAGTCAAGTACAGAAAAGTTGATAGAAGCAGAAGATACTTGAAGACGATGTAATCAGTCCATCACCCTTAAAGGTTTGAGGTGGTCAGTCCCTCAGTCTGGGGAGTATTGTTCCATAGTTGAAACAATATGGAGAAGAAGTGACAGGATGGGTTTTTAATAGCGCCCAAGAGGTGAGAGTATCGGCCACTAGGAGAGGTAAAGAACTCAGAGTGTTGAGAAGTCAGGTTCCCTCTCAATCCAGCCCTCTCACTAGTGGAAGTTGTCGAAGTTGATTGCAGGTCTGTACCAAGATACCCTTGTGTTGCAGTGTCTGACAGATTGAACATTAAAATGGTATAAAATACTGACGTCGTTGTTCAGCTTTGAGCACGAGTCTGACGTCGCTCACCAGGTTGACCGCGAATTGGGTAACGTGTCTCACCAGGTGACTTAGTTGGCGTCGTCGCTCACCTTCGTCCTCCAGTCAGTAGACAGAAGAGTGTGGGTTATTGGTCCCGCCAGGAACTTTGATAATAGTTGCTGGCAGGCGAAACGTCTCCACTGGTGGGAGAAACGTCGCCTCCACTGGTGGGTGAAACTTCTCCTCCACCAATGGGTGAAACGTCTCCTCCACTTGTGGGGAAAACGTCGCCTCCACTGGTGGGCGAAACCTCTCCTCCAACAGTGGGTGAAACGTCTCCTCCACTTGTGGGGGAGTCTCCTCTACTGGTGGGGGAAACGTTTCCTCCACCGGTGTGCGAAACGTCTCCATTGGTGGGCGAAATGTCGCATCCACTGATGGGCGAAACATATCTTGGTTTAGAAAAACACGTAAGCAAACACTATAACATATTTATTAGAAAACGTTTCGGTCCTGGGACCTTGATCACTTCTAACGAAACATATCTTCCACTGGTTGGCGGAATGTAGACTCCAGATGTGGCGTACACGTCTCCTCGACTAGTGGGCGAAAAACGACTCTTCACTGGTGGGCGAAAAACGTCTATATCCACTGCTGTGCGAAACGTATTACAGTAAAATGGCAATGTGTGGTATAACTGACATATTGGTTATGTTAAACCCACCAGTTCTTGGTCCTTACAAATCAATCTCTTGTTTTTTGTGAAACCCAGTCTTTTTGTCTTTTTGTAAAACCCAGTCTTTGGTCTTGTAAACCCCAGGTCTGCTGGTTTTTCTGCTTCTCTTTTTACAAATACAGAAGGCAGTAAATATTACACTCTCTGAAAAGGCGTAAAAAATAGGGGAGATGGAATTGAGTTACAAATGGAAAAACGAGGAATGGATAGAGAGGGAATGGATAATAAAGCGGTGAATATGTTTTAACATGACGGACTCGTGGTTTCAAATTGGATAACATTTAGATGAGAAAGTCTGCAGAATGGGGGAGAGGTGAAAAGCGAGTGGGCTTGGCCATAGAGTTGTAGAGAAGTGGAATCGATTATAGGAAGCGTGTTAAGGACAACAACCTCGGGTAGCATTACGGGGTAAAAACAGGTTGGATTAGTGGGGTTCCCAGAAGGAGGTCGAAATATATAGATCAGTCATCCTCCTGTGTTTGTATCTACATGTGGGTTATTAATGATTAAGACACAGTTGGGTATCTTGTTTGGTGAAACTATTCGCCTACACAGTAGGCTTCGTCAGTCAAATACAGAGAGACAGCAGGTGTAGTGAAATGAAGATGATGTAATCAGTCCATCTACCTTGGAGAAAAAGTATTTGAGGTGGTGAGTCCCTCAGCCTGGGGAAGAGTCCAGCTCTATGGTCTGGAACGGTCGTTCCAGTCGCTCCAGGCTGAGGGACTGACCACCTCAAATACCTTTTCTCCAAGGTGGATGGACTGATTACATCATCTTCATTTCACTACTACACCTGCTGCGTCTGTATATGACTGTAGAAGTTTACTGTGTGGGCGAAACGTTTCAACAATAAAGATACCCAACTGTTGCACATGTGTCTTAATCTTCAGCTTGTCGGTATTTTATACCATCTTCAACAATATACTGAAGTTACTGAAAGACACAGAAAGAGGCACTGAAAGAGGCACTGAAAGAGGCACTGAAAGAGGCACTGAAAGAGGCACTGAAAGAGGCACTGAAAGAGGCACTGAAAGAGGGCATGAAAGAGCCACTGAAAGAGGCACTGAAAGAGCACTGAAAGGAGGCACTGAAAGAGGCACTGAAAGAGGCACTGAAAGAGGCACTGAAAGAGGCACTGAAAGAGGCACTGAAAGAGGCACTGAAAGAGCCACTGAAAGAGGCACTGAAAGAGCCACTGAAAGAGGCACTGAAAGAGGCACTGAAAGAGGCACTGAAAGAGCACTGAAGAGCACTGACAAGAGGCACTGAAGAGGCACTGAAGAGGCACTGAAAGAGCCAATGGAAAGAGGACTGAAGAGCCACTGAAAGAGGCACTGAAGAGCCACTGAAAGAGGCACTGAAGAGGCATGAAAAGAGGCACTGAAAGAGGCCACTGTAAGAGGCACTGAAAAGAGGCACTGAAAGAGGCACGGAAAGAGGCACTGAAAAGCCATGAAAAGAGGCACTGAAGAGCCACTGAAAGAGACTGAAATGAGCACTGAAAGAGGCACTGAAAGCGGCACTGAAAGAGGCACTGAAAGAGGCACTGAAAAGAAGGCACTGAGAAGAGGCACTGAAAGTGCACTGAAAGTGGCACTGAAAGGAGCCACTGAAAGAGCCACTGAAAGAGGCACTGAAAGAGGCACTGAAAGAGGCACTGAAAGAGGCACTGAAAGAGGCACTGAAAGAGGCACTGAAAGAGGCACTGAAAGAGGAACAACAGTGACTTAACATGTGTGCAATGAACACTCTGTGAACAGTTCAGGACAATGTCTCGAAATGTACAGAATATATCCTTCTCCCACGTCTCGAGTCATTGTTGTTCCTCTGAATTATCTTCTTTCAATGCTTCTTTTTCATCTTCTTGTTCTTGTTCTTGTTGTTCTTCTTGTTCTTCTTGTTCCTGTTCATGTACAAGACGAGGCCAGACAGACACGGAGACTAAAGGAGAAATGTTTGTTCACTGTCTTGTGGTGTTGCTACAACATTAATATTGTCTTCGATGACCACGGAGTCTTTTCTCTATTCTCTCTCTCTCTCTTTCTCTCTATCTCTCTCTCTCTCTCTCTCTCTCTCTCTCTCTCTCTCTCTCTCTCTCTTCTCTCTCTCTCTCTCTATCTCTCTCTCTCTTCTCTCTCTCTCCATTCTCTTCTCTCTCTCTCTCTTCTCTCTTCTCTCTCTCTCTCTTCTCTCCTCTCTCTCTCTCTCTCTTCTCTCTCTCTCTCTCTCTCTCTCTCTCTCTCTCTCTCTCTCTCTCTTAAACCAGGTTTGGTTTGATACAAGGAAAGCAAAAGGGGGGAACCTCCAGTCCTTCGGATCATCAGAGCTCCTTCCAGCCTCCCCCCCCCCGACTTCTTTCTCGGGGTTTTATGGTTCTATTAAAACATTTTATTGAGGGTTTTATTGCAGAAATCCGTTTTTTAAAGCGTGGTTTTGATTGCAGTTTTTTGAATGCGGTTTTAATGAAGGTTTTTATTGGACAGTTTATTTGGTGCTTTTTTATATTGATGGTTTAACTTGAAGATTTTATTTGGTGGTTTTTATTGGACGGTTTTTGATGATGTTTAATTGAAAGGTTTTTATTGTCAGGTTTTTATTGATTTTTCTTATTGCTGGTTTTACTGATTTTTTTATTGACGGTATTATTGGGGGTTTTTGTTGACGGTTTTAATGAAGGTTTTTGTGGTGGTTTTAGAGTGTAGGTTTTTAAGTGGCGGTTTTATTGAAGTATTATTTACTGAAGGCTTTTAATCGATAGTTTATAGTTTTATTAACGGTTTGTCCATGGTTCTATTGAGCGTTTGCGGATGATTCGGCCTATTTTGATTACTCGGTGAGCGTTCAAACCCGAGTGGGCCACTCATAATCTGAGTGGGCGGCGGCTCGACCACACACAAACCTTACAGGGGTCCATACATAGCTTGAAGAAGAGGTAGATAAAATCTCTTGGAACAAGGAGAGAGAGAGTGTGGACCTGGTAGCGACCAGTGAAGAGGCGAGGCAGGTGTGTGATTCGACCCCTGCAACAATATATAAGTGAGTACACACACACAATACACACACACACCACACACAAACACACAACACACACAACATACACACACACACACACACACACACACACACACACACACACACACACACACACACACACCACACACACACACACACTACACACCACACACCCACACATACACACAACCCACAACACATACACACACACACACTCATACACACACACACAACACACATACACACACACACTCACACACACAACATACACCACACACACACATTCACACACACACACTTTACACACACCACACACATACACACACCAACACACACACACATACACACACACACACACTCACACACACACACACACACAACACAAAACGGTAGCATCACTTATGTACCAGCATAAACATGACTAATTTATGTACGTGTATGTGTGTTATTCTACAGGTGGAGCCACTTGGGGTGGTGCTGGAGTCTCCTGTCGAACCCCGGAGCTTACGGCAAAGCAGTACGAGCTGGTGTGTGAGGTGCGGGTCGCGGCCCTCCTACCATCACCTGGTGGAAGGGCACAACAAGGGTTCAGGGAGCAAAGGAGACGTGTAAGGTCCGCATCACTGTTCTTTACCCTTATAAAAATCTCTCTCTCTCTTCTCTCTCTCTCTCGCTCTCTCTCTCTCTCTCGCTCTCTCTCTCTCTCTCTCTCATCTCTCATCTCTCTCTTCTCTATTTTCTCTCTCTCTCTTTTCTCTTTTCTCTTCTCCCTCTCTAAGTCTCAGTTGTGGTATCCAGGTATCACGGTACTGGTTTTCGAACAGAGTAGCCTACGCGTGGAACAATCTTCGTGTTAGGTAATAAGGTCAGGACCTTGGTGCTTTAAGAAGAGATGCAACAAAACATATGAGTAGGAGGGCTGGGTTTAATTGGTGTCACGGGGGGGTACGAGAGCGAATTCTTGAGCAGTCCGGGGAATGGTGGGACAGATACATAGGTATATGCCTGCCTGTATGGATCCTGTAGTGCAAAAAAATGGGTTCTCTCGTTAAGTTGTGACAGTCATGTTACGTATAACAGTTAGATAAATGGTTAAGAGAAACCGACAAAGTGGTAAAATTAGACACTGGTGCAACACTTGTCCGTAATTTTCCAAATGACATATATATTACTTCTCGGTGTATATAACTGGTAGATATATACATCCACTCAGTGTATATTCACTGGTAGTTATATACTACCACTCAGTGATATGACACTAAAGGTCTGCATATACCACTGATATACCGAGTAAATTTCTTTAATCTTCAACGCTCTCTCCCCTTCTATCCCCTACCCTCCGCAGACGTTCGAGTGACGGTACGTATCGACGTCCAACGCTTAGGACTGACGCCTTCGCACTCCGACGCGGTACGACTGTGAGTCGTCGTGCTCAAGTACCGGCAACGACCTCCGTGCTAGAGCAAAAGCTGGCTCTTGGTCGGCTTCGGTAAGTACCTCCAAGGCAGTCTTCCGTGAGTACCTCCAAGGCAGTCTTCTGTGAGTACCTCCAAGGACATTTCAGTGGGTACCTCCAAGGACTGTCTCTTCTGTGGGTACCTCAATGGACTGTCTTCTGTGAGTTACCTACAAGGGACATTCGTCTGTGAGTTCCTCCACGGACAGTATTCTGTGAGTACCTCAAAGGACAGTCTTCTGTGAGTACCCAAGGGACAGTTCTTCTGTGGAGTCCTCCAAGGACAGTCTTCTGTGTGTATCTCCAAGGACAGTCTTCTGTGGAGTACCTCCAAGGACAGTCTTCAGTGAGTACCTCCAAGGACAGTTTCTGTGAGTACCTCCAAGGACAGTCTTCTGTGAGTAACTCCAAGGACTGTCATCTGTGAGTACGATCCAAGGACTATCTTCTGTGAGTATCTCCAAGGACGTTTCTGTGAGTACCTCCAAGGGACAGTCTTCTGGGAGTATCCTCAAGGACAGTCTTCTGTGAGTACCTCCAAGGACAGTCTTACGTCAGTACCTCTCTCACTGACTTACTGCGTCCACCGTCAAGGTCTTCCACTGACTTACCTGGTCCACAGGTTTGCCACTGACTTACCTGGGCCCCATCCAGAATCTTCACTGATTACCTGGTCAACCAGGTCTATCACTGGACGTACTGGTCAACCATCCAGGTCGTCCACTGACTTCTCTGGTCCACCAAGTTCAACTCACTGGCTTACATGCTCCACAACTCAGGTTTTTCCACTGACCTACTTGGTCCACAATCCTGGTATTTCCATGACTGTCTGGGTCCACCACTGCAAAAAAATTTCTGAAGCCCAGGTCATGTGTTGGTGGGATCTACACTGCTACAAAACCACTGAATCAAGCAGTACTGTTTTGTCTGTAGTGGTGAGTGTGCACCATCAACAAGGCTGGCACTCATCTTGCTTCACCAATAACAGTTGTGAACCAATAGTTCTTGATCCAACTTTGACAATTTTTAAATTATTGTGCATTAGGTCCATTTATGTAGTTATCTATGTGGAGTAGGTCGTTAGCCAGTGTTCTGTAACGACCTGGTAGTACACACACGTCACACACCACATACACACATACATACACACAACTTATACATACATACACAGTCTGTCTGTGACGAGCGGGGGTTCCACAGGGGTCAGTCTAGGACCTGTGCTGTTTTTTTGTATATGTGAATGACATTGAACGGAAGGGATAGATTGCAGAGGTTATCCTGTTGCAGCGATATGACGTTAATGAGGAATTAAATCGGATGGGATCAGGCGGACATACAAAGAGACCTAGACAGGCTACAAGCCTGTCCAGCAACTGGCTTTTTCAAATTTAACCCTGCAAATGCAAGTCTTGAAGATCGGGGGAAGGGCAAAGAAGACCGCATACAGGAGTATAGTATAAGTGGCCAAAGACTGCAAAACTCATCAAGGGAAAAAGGATCTTGGGGGTGAGTATAAATATTCGAGCACGTCTCTGAGGCGCACATCACAAGATAAACTGTACAGCATATGGGTTCCTGGTGAACTAAGAATAGCGTTCCGATACCTCAGTAAGGAATCGTTCAAGACTCTGTACACCATGCACGTCAGGCCCATACTGGAGTACGCACCACCAGTTTGGAACCCACACCTTGTCAAGCACGTCAAGAAATTAGAGAAAGTGCAAAAGTTTGCAACAAGACTAGTCCCAAAGCTATGGGAATTGTTCTACTAAGAAAGGTTAAGGGAAAATGGCCTGACGACACTGAAGGACAGGAGGGTTAGGGGAGACATAATAACGACATATAAAAATGAGAGGAATAGACAAGGTGGACAAAGACAGGATGTTCCAGAGATGGGACATAGAAACACAAGAGGTCACAATTGGAAGTTGAACACTCAGATAAGTCAAAGGAATGTTAGGAAGTATTTCTTTAGTCATAGAGTTGTCAGGAAGTGGAATAGTCTGGCAAGTGATGTAGTGGAGGCAGGAACCATACATAGGTTTAAGACGAGGTATGATTAAACTCATGGAGAGGGAGAGAGAGGACTTAGTAGCGATCAGTGAAGAGGCGGGGCCAGGAGCTATGAACTCGACCCCTGCAACCATAAATAGGTGAGTACACACACAACACAACACACAACACACACAGACCTGGACAGGCTGGACATGTGGTCCAGGAACTGGCTTCTCGAATTCAACCCTGCCAAATGCAAAGTCAATGAAGATGGGGAGGGACGGAGGCATATAAAGAGACCGCAGGACAGTGTTTAGCGCTAGGTGAACAAAGGACTACAGGACATCACTCTGGAAGAAAGGTCCTTGGGGTGCCCATAACTACAGAGCACGTCAAAAGTAACCGGAGGCCACACATCAACCAAATACTGCTGCAGCATATACGGGCGCCTGGCAAACCTGAGAATACGTCGTCCGATACCTTATATGGAATTCCCGCCTCTTCCTTTCAAGCACTTGTATACTGTGTATGTTAGGCCATACTGGGAGTATGCGCCTGCACCCAGTCTGGAGTGCCTGGTCAAGCACGTTCAAGAAGGTTAGAGAAAGTACAAAGGTTTGCACAAGGCTAAGTTCCAGAGTTCAATGGAAAGTCGTACGAGGAAGGTTGAGGGGAATCGGAATGACGACACTGGAGAGACAGTAGGGTCAGGGGAGACTTGATAACGACATTAACAAGATACTTGCGGTGGGATAGTACAATGTGGACAGAGATAGGAGGTTCCAGAGAGGGGACACAGGGACAAGGAGGTCACAAACTGGAAGCTTGAAGATCAGACGAGTCACAGGGATTGTTAGGATGTATTTCTTCAGTCATAGGAGTTGTCAGGCAAGTGGAATAGCTTAGCAAGTGACGATAGTGGATGCAGGGAACCCATACATTAGTTTTAAGGAAGAGGTATGACCAAAGCTCAGGAAGCAGAGAGAGAGGAGGACCTAGTATGCGATCTGTGAAGGCGGGCGGCCTGGAGCTGAGTCTCGACCCCTGCAACCTACAATTAGGTGATGAGTACACCACACACACACACACACACACTCACACACACATACACACACACACACCCACACACACAAACACACACACACACACACACTCACACCACACACACCACACACACACGACACACACACACACAACACACACACAAACACACACACACAACACACACACACACTCCACATACACAATCTATCATTACAGAAGTTGAGGAACTTCACGGGTCAATGATCCACGCGTCCAAAAATATCCTATGCCTTCTATCTGGCTATATCAGTAGAATCAGTGGAATTAATTACTTGTTGGGCAGGTCGTATATAACCTTACTCTCTTTTTCTTGTTGTCTATGACAAGGTGAGTGGTTGTTGAGGTGAGTGTGTTGTTGAGGTGAGTGTGTTGTTGAGGTGAGTGTGTTGTTGAGGTGAGTGTTGTTGAGGTGAGTGTGTTGTTGAGGTGAGTGTGTTGTTGAGGTGGTGTTGTTGAGGTGAGAGGTGTTGTGATGGTGAGTGTGTTTGTTGAGGTGAGTGTGTTGTTGAGGTGAGTGGTTGTTGTGGGTGTGTGTGTTGTTGGGGTGAGTGTGTGTTGAGGTGAAGTGTGATTTGTTTGAGGTTGAGTGTGTTGTTGAGGTGAGTGTGTTGTTGAGGTGAGTGTTGTTGAGGTGAGTGTGTTGTTGAGGTGAGTGTGTTGTTGAGGTGAGTGTTGTTGAGGTGAGTGTGTTGTTGAGGTGAGTGTGTTGTTGAGGTGAGTGTGTTGTTGAGGTGAGTGTGTTGTTGAGGTGAGGTGTTGTTGTGGTGAGTGTAGTGGTTGAGGTGTGTGTTGTTGTTGGAGGTGAGGCCGGTGTTGTCAGGCCGAGGTGAGTGTGTTGTTGAGGTGAGTGTTGTTGATGGTGAGTGTGTTTTGAGGTGGTGTCGTTGTTGAGGTGAGTGTGTTGTTGAGGTGAGTGTGTTGTTTGAGGTGAGTGTTGTGGAGGGTGAGTGTGTTGTTGTGGTGTCGTGTGTTGTTAGAGTTGTGAGTGTGTTTGTTGAGGTGAGTGTGTTGTTGAGGGTGAGTGTTGTTGTAGGTGAGTGTGGTTGTTGAGCGTGAGGGTGTTGTTGAGGTGAGGGTGTGTTGTTGAGGTGAGGTGTGTTGTTGAGGTGAGTGTTGTTGAGGTGGATGTGTGTTGCTTGATGTGTGTGTGTTGGTGAGGTGAGTGTGTTGTTGAGGGTGAGTGTGTTGTGAGTGTGAGTGTTGTTGTGGTGAGTGTGTGGTTGAGGTGAGCAATAGTGTGGTTGTTGAGGTGAGTGTTGTGAGGTGCGTGTTGTTGTTGAGGTGAGTGTGTTGTTGTGCCGTGTGTGTTGTTGAGGGTGAGTGTGGTGGATTGAGGTCGTGTGTGATGTTAGTGTGAGTGCTGTTGTGTGAGGTGAGTGTTGTTGAGGTGAGTGTTGTTGAGTGTGAGTGTGTTGTTGTGGTGAGTGTGTTGTTGAGGTGAGTGTTGTTGACGGTGAGTGTGTTGGTGAGGTGGTGTGATGTTGGAGGTGGGGTGTTGTTGAGGTGTGTGTGTGGTTGAGGTTGAGTGTTGTTGAGGTGAGATGTGTTGCTTGTAGAGTGGTTGTGTGTGTTGTTGAGCGTGGAGGTGTCGTTGTTGAGGTGATGTGTTGTTTGGTTGAGGTGGAGTGTTTGTTGAGGTGTGTGTGGTGATTTGAGGTGGTGTGGTTGTGGAGGTGATGTTGTGTTGTTGTGGTGAGTGTGTTGGGGTTGAGGGAGTGTTGTTGAGGTGAAGGGTGTTGATGAGGTGAGTGGTGTTGGTGTGGTTGAGTGTTGTTGAGGTTGAGTGTGTTGTTGAGGCGAGTGTGTGTTGTTGAAGGTGAGTGTTGTTTGTGGTGAGTGTGGTTGTTGAGGTGACGTGTGTTGTTGTGGGGTGTCTTCTGTGGTGATGAGGTGAGTGTTGTGTGTGTGTTGAGGTGAGTGTGTTGTTGAGGAGTGTGTTGTTGTTGAGGATGGAGTGTGTTGGTGAGGGGGTGTGTGTGTGGAGGTGAGTGTGGTTGAGTGTGTGTGGGTTGGTTGAGGTGAGTGTTGTTGAGGTGAGTGTGTTGTTGACGGTGAGGGGGGTGTTGCAGGTGTGTGTGTTGTTGATGGGGTGTGTGTTGTTGAGAGTGTGTGTGTGGGTGGGAGGTTGTGTGTCTGGTGCTGGTGAGTGTTGGGGACAAGCGTGAGTACTTGTGGTGTGGTGTGTGTGGTGTGTTGTGTTGATGGGAGTGTTGTTGAGGGTGAGTGTGTTGTTGAGGTGAGTGGGTTTTTGAGGTGTGGCGTGTGGTTGTGGTGAGTCGTTGTTGAGTGTGAGTCGTGTATGTTTGGGTGAGTGTGTTGTTAGAGGGTGTGTGTTAGTTAGTGGTGTGTGTTGGTGGTGAGGGGGTGTTGTGGTGTTGTGGTCGGTGTGTTGTGAGGGGAGTGTTGTTGTTTGAGGTGTTGTGGTGTTGTTGAGGGGTGTGGTTGTTTGAGGTGAGTGTGTTGTTGTGGTGAGGGGTTGTGGTGGTTGTGTGTTGTTGTGAGTGAGTGTGTGTGGTGGTGAGGGGTGGGTGAGGTGAGTGGTGGTTGTTGAGGTGTGGTGTGTTGGGGTGGCCCGCACGTGAGTGTGCTTGTTGGAGTGTGTGTGTGTAGTGAGGTGAGTGTGTTGTTGAGTGCAGTGGTGCGTTGTTGAGAGGTGAGTTATGTGTGGTGTTGAGCTGAGTGTGGTGTTGACGGTGAGTGTTGTGAGGTGAGCGTGTTGTTGAGGTTGAGTGTTGTTGAGGCTGAGTGTGGTGTTGAGGGTGAGTGGGTTGTTGAGGTGAGTGTGTGTTGAGGTGAGTGTGTTGTTGAGTGTGTAGTGTGTTGGTTGTTGATTGGATGTGTGAGTGTTGTTGAGGTGCTGGCTTTTGTGTGTGTTGAGTGGAGTAGTTGTTTTATGAGGGGGTTGAGTGTGTTGTTGAGGGTGAGTTGTGTGTTTGTTGGTGGAGTGTGTTGATGAGGGAGTGTGTTGTTGAGGTGAGTGTTGTTGAGTGAGTGTGTGATGAGGTGAGTGTGTTGTTGAGGTGAGTGTGTTGATGAGGTGAAGTGTGTTGTTGAGGCTGAGTGTATGTTGAGGTGAGTTGTTGTTGAGGGTGTGGGTTGTTGAGTCGTGACGGTTGTTGAGGGTGAGTGTTGTTGAGAGTGAGTGTTGTTGGGTGAAGTGTTGTTGTGGTGTAGTGTGTGTTGAGGTGAGTGTAGTTATGTTGAGTGTGAGTTGTTGTTGAGGTGGCTATGTGTTTGATGAGGTGAGTGTGTTGTTGAGGTGAGTGTGTGTTGAGGTGATCTTGTGGTCCCTGAGGTGAGTCGTTGTTGAGGTGAGTGTTGTTGAGGTGAGTGTGTGTTGAGGTGATGTTGTTGAGGTGACTGTGTTGTTTGAGGTGTGTGTTGTTGAGGTGAGTGGTATGTTGAGGTGAGTGTTGTTGAGTTGAGTTTTGTTGTTGAGGTGAGTGTTGTTCGAGGTGAGTGTTGTTGAGGTGAGTGTGTAGTAGGTGAGTGTTGTTGGAGGTTAGGGGTGGGAACGGAGTTTTCATTGATAATCGGCAATGATTTGATGGAGTTATTCGGGTGTGTGTTGGGGTGTGGGAGGGTGTTGGAGTGTGGTGATGGGTGTTGGTGTGTTGGGAGGTTGTTGAGTGATGGGAGCCGTGAACAGGGAATGTGGGAAGTGAAACAGGAGTGTTGGGTCGTGAGCATCTCACCTCTACTCATCGGGAACCGTGATACCCCGAGTTAGCACTAGGCACTGAATGTTTTGTGGCACTGACTGTATTGCCTAATTACTCTGCCCCCCTGTCCCCCCATACAGTGGGGCACTTGCTTACGCTAATGGCACTGCGCTGTGCTACTGGGCACTGACCAGCTTCATTAGCAGCATCCTGACTGCCTTAAGTCACTCAGACGTGAGATATAACACAGCTCTTCCTTGCAGATGTGCCGGAGGCTGTGGTTCGTCTGGGATCATCACTCCTCTCACACAGCATCAAGGAGGGAGATGACGTTTCTACTTTGAGTGTTCCATTCAGCCAATCCCACGAGCCTATCAGGCTCACCTGGCAAACAATGTAAGTTTTCATGGTCCCCTGGTGTCAAATCGATCTCTTTACGAGCCTACAAGGTCACCTGGCCAAATAATTAGGTCGTTTGGGGTAACCGCCGGGACAACCATATCCACCAAGACACAGTCATCAACCGTAGTCACAGTCTTCTCACAAGGACACAGTTCTTCCACCAAGGGACACAGTCATCCACCATGACACTGTATCCACTAAGACGCAGCTCATCCACCAAGACGCAGTCATCCGCCACTAAAGACACATTCCTTCCTCCAAGACAAGTCATCCACAAGGGACGCAGGCATCCAACCATAAGTCGCAGTATCCACCTCAAGACACAGTCATCCACCCAAGTCAAAGTCATCCTCCAAGACCCACAGTCATCCACCAATGTACACAAGTCATACCCACCATAGATACTCAGTCATATCACCACCAATAACACAAGTCATTATCACCAACTCAGTCTCCACAAGTCACTGTCTGTCCACCGATGGACACAATCATCCACAGAAACAGTCATCTCTCTCAAGGACACAATATCCACCTAGAAAAATGTCATCACAAGACGCTCATGTCATCCACAGTCACAGTCATCCACCTTAATTGTCTTTCAACATAACTACTGTCTTCCTCCTAGACACAAGTCATCCGCATAAGACACAGTCATCTACCAAGACAAAGTATTACAACAACACAGTCATCACACCTTGACTCTGTTCATCACAAGACACAAGTCATCTACTCTTGACACAGTCATCCAACATGACACAAGGCATCCTACATGCTCGCTTTATTACACCATAGGACTCAGTCCTCTCCACACCTTACGACACGT
>NW_026465584.1:0-13756 GCF_026875155.1 Cherax quadricarinatus
GATGTGTTTTCATGAACCGTTGCCCCTTTTCCCCCCTTTAAAATGGGTACCTGGGTGTTAGCCAAACTGGTGTGGGTCGCATCCTGGGATAAAACTTAATTTCCCCGAAATGCTCAGCATAACTAGGGATTCATAGTAGTATGTCATTGAGTCGGCAGGCCTGTAAAACCTTGTACATGTCTTGTAGATTTTATTATTATATTATTATTATTATTATTATTATTATTATTATTATTATTATTATTATTATTAAAGTGTTCCTGTATACCCACGTGGCTGGAGCACTTCAGTGCTCCCCAGATACTCTCATATTTATCTTCCGTGGAAGGTTCCTATGTGGTTGCTCCAGAGTCGTTCATAGGTTGAGAAGAATGTTGCGTGCTTCTGTAGGTCCACTTATGATGATACAAAGAGAGCAACGATGAGAGAGACAAAGTGAAATCGCTGGTCCACAGATGGTTCAAAGTTCTTCCTGTTCTGTATCTGTGTATCTCATAACAATGAAAAGGCTTTCAAATGAGCTGATGTAGGTAACAGCTCTTAACTTGTAAATTAAGCTAAGAACCCTAAACCTAACCTTGTAGAACCAGATTAGGTACATGGATAGGGCATTCTGTTTGAAGGATAGGAGTAGGAGGCAGAGAGTGTGTTTTCCTGGGGCTGGGATGAAGGATATTGTTAGCCGTCTGGATGACATCATGAGAGGTAATGGGAGCAATCCTATTATCTGTCTCAGTGCTGGAGGCAACGATGTTGGCAGACGGAGGAGTGAGGACCTGATTAGCAGGTATAGGTCAGCAATAGAGATAATTAGGAAGAAGGGGGGGGGAAACCTGTCATATGTGGCATTTTGCCAAGGAGAGGAGTTGGAAATGAATGGTTGTCCAGAGAAATTTGGTGTCAATTGCTGGCCCTGGACAAATACTGTAAGGAAAATGCGGTAACATTCATTGACAACTGGGACCTCTTCTATGGCAGAAATGACATGTATGCCAGGGATGGTTCACTTGTCTAGGTGTGGGGTGGGAGCACTGGCAAACGCAGTGGAGGGAGCTGTTAGGTCTTTAAACTAGGAATAGTTAGTGGTATGGGTTTTGGCGGGGAAAAATGTGAAGTCGCAGGGTAGTAACATGAGTACTAGGAGAATAGTAATAGGCAAAAATGAGGGGGGATATTGGAAAACCAGTGGCACTAATTGACAATGACAGTAATAGGTTTAGTGGAATAAAGAAAGGAGAGGAAAGGGGAAAGAGATAGGAGGGGGCATTAAATATTTATTACACAAATAGTCGCGTGCTAGGAATAAGATGGACGAGTTTAGACTAGTTGCTAGTGCAGGTAACATAGATGTATTTGCCATTACTGAGACGTGGTTTAATTCAAAAAGTCGGGACATGCCTGCAGGGAAAGTCACATTCAGGGTTTTAAATTGTTCCAAGTAGATAGAAGTATCGGGGAAGGGGGGGGGTGGCATTGTATGTCCGAGATCGCTTGAACTGTTGCATAAAAACGGGTATTAAGTTGAGTAACACATACAGAGTCTGTTTGGATAGAATTTTCAGAGGGGCATGGGAAAAATTAATTTTAGGTGTGTATACCGTCCCCCCAAAATTTTGATAGGGACCAGGGAGACTACTGTGGGAGGAAATTGTTAGGGCCACAAGGCACGATAATGTAGTAATTCTAGGAGACTTTAACTTTAGTTTATATTGATTGGAATTTCTTGATGGGAATTTAGAATCTACGATTTCTTAGAAGTAGTTCAGGAAATTTTTTTTGAAGCAGTTTGTGACAGAACCTACAAGGGGTAATAACCTGCTTGACTTAGTTCTGGCAAACAATGAATCCTTTGTTAATAATTTAGGAAGTCTCAGAGGAACTGGGTGCTAGCGACCACAAATCAATTCATTTTGAATTGAATGGAAGTATGATAGTAGGGATAACTCAGTAACAGTCCCAGATTTCGCTTAGCAGTTTTACGATGGGCTTAGAGAACACTTATCATCTGTTGACTGGGGTAACGAAGGAGCTATAAATATGACAGTTTTCTGAAACAATACATGTGCTCAAAGAAGTTTATCCCTTATAAGGAAATTAGATCAATAGAAATGACCCAAAATGGATAAATAATAGGCTGAAATATCTACTAGGGCATAAGAAAGGATTTATAGGCATATCAAAAGAGGCGAGGGTCATCTTATGAATCAGTATATTGACATTAAGAGGGACATTAAAAAGGGGATAAGAAAAGCTAAAAGGGATTATGAAATTAAAGTTGCTAGGAGATTCTAAAACTAACCAAAAAGTTTTTTCCAGGTCTATAGAACAAAAGTCAGAGATAAGATAGGTCCCCTTAAAAATAACTATGGGCATCTTACTGACAAAGAGAATGAAATGTGCTCGATTTTAAATAATTATTTTCTCTCGGTTTTTACACAGGAAGACACTAATAATATTCCGGTAAATAATTTTTTAGTGGATCGAAGAAGATAAATTATGTAACATCACAGTCACTAGTGAAATGGTTGTGAAGCAGATAGACAGACTGAGCAAATAAGTCACCGGGTCCTGGGTGAGGTTTTTTAAGGGTTCTAAAAGGGAATGCAAAAAGGAAGTCTGTGAAACATTAACTAAAATTTTTAATTTTTTTCTTCAAAAAAGGTGCAGTGTTGATATGTGGAAGATGGCTAATGTAATTCCTGTTTTTAAAACAGGGGACAAATCGTTACCGTCAAATTACCGCCCAATAACCCGACCTCAATTGTAGGCAAATTACTAGAGGGCAATTATAGCTGGATTATAAGAAGCCATCTCGATAAGCATAGCTTGATTAATGATACTCAGCATGGATTCACAAGAGGCCGATCTTGTCTAAAATAATTTATTAACTTTCTTCAGTAAAGCTTTTGAGGCTGTTGACCACGATAAAGAATTTGATATTATTTACTTAGATTTTAGTAAGGCATTTGATAGAGTTCCACACCAAAGACTGTTGAAGAAAGTAGCAGCTCATGGCATTGGGGGAAGGGTGCTCTCGTGGATCGAATCATGGCTCACAGACAGGAAGCAAAGAGTGTCCATAAATGGGGTTAAATCCGGGGTGGGGATCAGAAAACAAGTGGCGTTCCACAGGGATCGGTCTTGGGCCCGTTGTTGTTTATAATATATATCAATGATCTTGATAAAGGGAAAATTTACTAGTGATATGAGCAAATTCGCCGATGACACGAGATAGGTAGGATAATTGATTCAAACGTAGATGTTAGGGGAACTTCAGGAGATTTAGACAAACTCTACTTTTGGGTCAAAAAAAGTGGCAGATGCGTTCAATGTAGATAAATGAAAGGGTTCTGAAGCTCGGGAGTGTCCATAACCCTAGCACTTATAAGTTAAAATAATGTAGAACTTAACCATACAGATTGCAAAAAAGGATTTGGGGGGTTATGGTAAGCAGCAACCTTAAACCAAGACAGCAATTCCCTAAGCGTACGAAATAAGGCAAATAGATTACTGGGATTTATATCAAGAAGTGTAAGTAACAGAGTCCAAGGTCATACTGCAGCTTTATACATCTTATAAGGCCTCACCTAGATTATGCAGCTCAATTCTGGTCGCCATATTACAGAATGGACATAAATTCGTTAGAAAACATTCAGCGTAGGATGACTAAATTAATACATAGATTAGAAATCTTCCTTATGAAGAAAGATTGAAGACTCTTAATTTACATTCACTTGTTAGACGAAGAATGAGGGGAGCCCTGATCGAAGTGTATAAGTGGAAGATAGGTATTAATAAAGGGATATTAACAAGGTCTTGAGGAAATCTCTCCAAGAGAGAACCCGCAGTAATGGATTTAAAATTTGATAAGTTTAGATTTAGAAAGGACATAGGAAAATATTGGTTTGGAAATAGGGTAGTAGATGAGTGGAACAGTCTACCTAGTTGGGTTATTGAGGCAAGGACTTTGGGTAGTTTCAAATTTAGGTTGGATAAATACATGAGTGGGATGGGTTGGATTTGAGTGGGACTTGCACATCAGAGCTTATTTCTTGGGTAGCATTGAAAATTGGGTAGGTCAAATGTTTGTTAGTGGGATGAATTGTAAAGGACCTGCCTAGTATGGGCCAACAGGCCTGCTGCAGTGTTCCTCCTTTCTTATGTTCTTATGTTCTTATATGTACTGCTTCTATTACTGCCGATGCTAATGCTATTACTACTGCTGCTGTTGCTGCTGCTGCTGCTGCTATTACCACCACCACTATTACTACTACTACTACTACTACTACTACTACTACTACTACTACTACTACTACTACTACTACTACTACTACTACTACGACTAACTACGTCGCCTTTCTTTGCGGCGGCAAGTCAGTGCGTGTACTTTTACCGCTACAAGAAGCAGCTGGAGGTAATGAAGGCTGCATTTCATGATATCTCCACCACCTGACGGCTGCACCAAACGCGCCCTGGAAGGTGAGCACCTCAGCTGCAACTCTAGCTGCTGGACACGGAACAGGGCGTCATGTGGGAGTCCCGTGCCCACGTGGCGGTCAGCTTAAACGGAGACAAGATGGTGTAAGGAAAAGGGGACTGGGGTAGGGGTGGGCCCCCTCTGTTGGCATGAGAGGGGAGGTATGGGTACCGGGGGCCCAAAGGGCTGCCTTTGGTGTTACTGAAATTACCCCTGTGTTTTGGGGGTCAATAGGTGCCCTTGGACCTATGGGCAGGGGCCATTGGGCCTTCTGCATTTTTCCTTTCTTATGTTCTCTTTCAATTTTGATTTAAAAGTGACGGGTGTCGGGTTTTCATTTTAAACTTTCCCAAGGTTAAGTAAAACCTGAAATCTCAAAAATTTCCCCTATCCCCTGATTTTTAAGAACACCAAGCCCTTCCTCATGTTTAAAACCCTTTGGTAATTTAGGACAACCAAGAAAAATTTTCTGAGGGCTTCATTTTGCATTAGTTTAAGAGCAAAGAAATTTTTCATTAAGATCTAATATAGATCGTTAAGTTGGTGTTGTAGCAGCAACACTAACCCATAGTTAGTGTTTTTTAAACCCCAAAATTAACAAACCCAAAATTTTTTGTGAAAAAGACACTAAAGGGAGCCTCCGATTTTTAACCCCTTTTACCACTACGCTTTTTGTTTCGATTTGTTAGGAAATTGAGATCCATCCCCCACTTTCCCCTTTATTCCCTTTAGCACGTATTTTATGGCTATAAAGTCATGACGCATTTTTTCAAAAAGCTTTTTTCAAAGTCTGGAAAAATTACATCGCATTCTGATTTTCTTTCCCGTGCATCCAAGGCCATTCCCTAGTGATTCCAGTAGTGTGTGAAAAGGGAGGAGGGGACCTGCCCGAACCCTTTTTTCCCTGGTTTTTGCAATTTTTGGGAAAAAAACCAGGGGGTTTTTCAGTCCTGCTTTTTAGCACTCTTTCAAAAAAAATTTTTTTTGATGTTGGGGCGTCAGAGCTATTGGGAAGATTAAATTTTTTGAAAGGGAAAGTCTGCATCAAGGTACCGTAATACTGAACGTACTGAAAGTTTTTCCCCCTTGCAAAAAAGGGTGAAGCAAAGCAAGCAAACAAGTTTAGGGAAGATCCCAATGGGTGGCGGGGAAAGAGGGGACGATGAAGAATAGCTTGGGGGAGTGTTCTTAGTAAAGAAATGACCCGGGGCAAACCCGCAGCTAAGGCGTCGTGGGGCAATTTGAGAACAGGAATACAGGGACTGTTGCATTGAATTGTTGTAGTTAAAGTCTTAAATCTTAGTAGTGGCAGCAGGCTGGTACTAAGGGTAAAACACATATGGGTTATAGGAGTAACTGGGGAGGCAGGTTAGCAAGGAGCCTTTTTTCAAATTTTTTAAAAGCTGTCCTAGAAGGGGGTTAATTTAGCCTTTTTGTGAAGGTGAAACGTAAGGCTTATGAACTCAAGAACTTGGTGAGTTAAAGTGAAGCGGTGTTTCACATGCATACTTGACTTTTCCCAGCACGAGCTTTTGTAGAGTTCAGTACGGTCAGGGTGTCAGTATTTAAAGGGAAAAAGTGAAAAAGGAAAGGGTTTTCCCCCATGAGGGTTTACTGGAGTCTTTATCTTCCTCTTCTGGAGGGGTTTCACGGGGAGAATCTAATGGTGGTGCAGGTGCTGAGGTTGACAGGAGCAGCTGGGGTGTAAGGGTTGTGTGACGCAGGTGGGAGAGGGGGGGAGGCGGGGGTTGAGGCAACTTGATAAAATTTTGGTCAGCGGTGGAAGTGGTTAAGAAGTTACGGGAGCAGTTGTTTGGGGAGGGACAGTCTGTAGGTGCAGTAATGTTCAGGACTTTTGGGAAGGATCTTGAGGTGTCTTCGAAGGTGTGGTTTCCCGGGAAAATTAAAGGCAGGCATTTTGTTCAGCGGAATATTCTTTAAATAGTGGTGTTGAAAGTGCCGGGGCTTGCTGCTTTTTGCAAGGTGTGATACACCATGCAGTACAGCCCTTAGAAGGGCCCGTCGGGGGGGGGAGAGGGGGGAGTTGGGGGCGAGGGTGCCTGAGATTGGTGTAGAGTTTTGGGTTGGCGTCGGTTTGGGTTTGGTTATTGCACATATTCGGTAAATTTTGGGGGTTTTCTTCAGAATTTTAGTTTTCTTAATTTTTTTCTTTCTGAGTGGGCCTTGTGAAAAGGGTAGATGATTACCCTTGCATTTTTAAGACATGTTGGTGTTGTAAAAATGGTGCAGGATTGAAATCGGTCCATCTTTCCCCAATTTTGAAAAAAAATTCTTATTCTTGGGGGGGCAGTCTTGGTGGTGGATTATAGGGGTAGCAGGTCCAGCAGTGGGGATTATGTGAAACTTTTTCTTGTTCTTTTTGATTGGGGTGAATGTGGTAATAGAGATGGCCAGCCCTCAAGAGGTTGGGCACCCATGGGGGATGTCGGAATGAATTTTTAGCTTTTGATGGGGCGTTGGGGATCTTTGGATGCTGTCTACGGGCCCCACGTGTTTTTTCCTCAATGATGTCTTCAGGCTTCAGTAAGAGAGGGGTGAGTTTGTCAAGTTTTTTTACAAAGACCGAACGTTTCGACTTCAAGAATGGGAGGGGGATAGAGTGATTGTTGTTTTGTAGGGCCCGATTAAAGATCGCCATTATTTTTGTTTCCGTTATCTGTGCGACGACAAGAAGGGGTCTTTTCGAGGGGGGGGATTGCCCGAAAATTTTGACCCTGGGGAAAAGGTCCTAAGCGGTGCAAAGCAAACTTCGAGGAGTCATTTATTGCACCATTCACAGGTTTGATTTTCACCGATTGCAGCTTTGTGAAAAGGTATCACTTTTGAGAATAAAAATTTCTAACCCCCAAAGGTCGAAGAGGGCTTTTTTGCGGTAGAGCAACGTTGACGGATTTTCACACACACAGGGTAAAAGCAGAGCTTGTTTCCCTTAACTAATTATTTAGGTGAGATGGACCTAAGGGGATGACGTTTTACTTGAACCTGTTAGGAATAGTATTTATTTTTTTATATGATGTTGTACAGCTATAAAACCCAGTTTTAACTGTAATAATGACTGTAAATGAGAAACATGAGGGGAGGGGGCCTTTTTTCCCGGGAAACCCCCTCTCAAACAGCCTCGCCCCGTCGCTCTCTCAGTTCTCAATATCCTCGAACCGTGGCCCTGGTGGAGGCATTAATTAAGACATTAAATAGCAAAGGGCTGAGAACTTTTCCTTGCGGTGTACCTAGGAAAATTTATTTAATCTCGCTTCTGAAGCCTTGACAGAGAACTGAGGTTACTTTATTTGAGAGATAACCTGTTGTCCAACAGAGGAGGTTACCACTAATAATTATTTCAGCTAGTTCACGTAGGATAACAAAGACAACTGATGTTACCGTCATTGATCATGCGCATAACTTCAAAAATCTTTAAGCGTTCTTTTGGCTCCCCCCGTCAGGTGTGTGTGTTGTGTGTGTGTGGTGTGTGTGTTTGTGTGTGTGGGTGTGTGTGGGGTGTGTGTGGTTTTGTGTGTGTTTGGTGTGTGTTGTGTGTGTGTGTTGTGTGTGTGGTGTGTGAGGTCCCGTCGGAGGCCTTGGGGGGTTTTAAACAGGTTGGGTATATGGCGTGGCCCGGGCCCGCAAACTGTCACAGTTCTGATTGGACGGCAGCTGGTCTGGAGGTGGCCAAGGGACTGTTTTTCCCCGCCGCTAACCCAGGTTTTGATACCCTGTTAAAAAAAAAACACTGCAATATGTCTAAAGGCCCATGTAAAGGGAATTCTGAAGGCCAGGGCCCCGATCACCCGGACAGTGGATGGCATTATCCCCCTCCCCTCGAAAAATCCACTTTTTGGTAAACTCTTTCCCGCCCTCCCTCCCCCCGGGGGGCCACGCTTGCCCAAGGGCCGGGCAAAGCCCCCCGGGTTTGGGTTTTTCTAGCCAGGGAAAAAATATGTGTAAGTTACCCCTTTCACCCTGCACCCTTCCCACCTGTAGTAAAAAAAGGTACCCGTGCATTGGCCGACTGTTTGGGTCGCAGTCAGGGAAAAAGTGTGTTAGAAAAAATCCCAAAACCCGCTGGAATGTTATATTCTGTGTAAAAATCCCTATTTTACAAAATTGATGAAAATAAAAAAGGGAATTAGAAAAAACAAAAAGAGATTATGAGGTTAAAGTTGCAAAGAACGAAGACTAACCAAAAGGTTCTTTCAGGTTACAGAAGTAAAATAGGGACAAGATAGGCCCACTCAAAAGTTCCCGGGTAGTCACTGCAGGATAAGGAAAAAAGGGAGAATTTTTAACAATACTTCCCCTTTAGTTTTTACACAGGAGGATACCAGCGATATTCCAGTAAAAGATAAAATTTGTAAACAGGGCGATAATAAACTGTGCACGATTAGGGCAAAGTGCATGTCCTTAGGGAAATAGAAAATTAAACCTAACAAATCCCCAGGCCCCGATGAACTGTATGAAGGGGTTCTAAAGGAATGTAAAGAGGACTTTTGCACACTTTGGGTAACTTTTAAATTCATACAAACTGGCAGGGGCCAATGTGGAAAAGCAAATGTGATACTATTTTAAAAAAAGGTGCAGGTCCTTTGCTTCGAACAAGACCAAAAAAAGCCAAACCCTTCCATAGGGGGGAAAATTTTAGGAATAAAAATTTGCGAGCAGTTCGTAGCCACCTTGAAAAGCTAAATTAATCAACGAATTCAGCAGGGTTTTTAAAAGGGGGCGTTCCTGCCTTACGAATTTATTAACTTTTTTCACTAAGGTATTTGAGGAGGTAGATCTGGTAATGAATATGATATTGTGTATATGGACTTCAGTAAGGCTTTTGACGGGGTTTCCCCCAATCAGAGACTATTGAGGAAAATTAAAGCACATGGAATGGGGAGGAGAAATTTTTTCCCTGGATAGAGGCATGGTTGACAAATAGGCAGCAGAGAGTTTGCATAAATGGGGAGAAATCAGAGTGGGGAAGCGTCACGAGCGGTGTTCCCAGGGGTCAGTTTTGGGCCCTGCTGTTCACAATCTACATAAACGACATAGATGAGGGCAAAAAGAGCGACATCGGCAAGTTTGCCGATGACACCAAAATAGGCCGTCGAATTAATTCTGACGAGGACATTCGAGCACTCCAGGAAGATTTGAATAGATGAGCGTGGTCGGAGAAGTGGCAGATGCAGTTTAATATAGACAAATGCAAAGTTCTAAATGTTGGACAGGACAATAACCCATGCCACATTATAAACTAAATAATGAAAGATCTTAATATTACGGATTGCGAAAAAGATTTAGGAGTTTGGTTAGCAGTAATCTGAAACCAAGACAACAGTGCATAAGTGTTCGCAATAAAGTAATAGAATCCTTGGCTTCATATCAAGAAGCATAAATAATAGGAGTCCTCAGGTTGTTCTTCAACTTATACATCCTTGGTTAGGCCTCATTTAGATTATGCTGCACAGTTTGGTCACCGTATTACAGAATGGATATAAATTCTCTGGAAAATGTACAAAGGAGGATGACAAAGATGACCCCATGTATCAGAAACCTTCCCTTTTGAGGATGGGACTAAGGGCCTGAAACTGCACTCTCTAGAAAAGACGTAGAATCAGGGGGGATATGATTGAGGTTTATAAGTGGAAGACAGGAATAAATAAAGGGGATGTAAATGTGTGCTGAAAATATCTAGCCTAGGGCAGGACTCGCAGCAATGGTTTTAAGTTGGAAAATTCAGATTCAGGAGGGATATAGGAAAGTAAATGGTTTGGTAATAGAGTTGTGGATGAGTGGGAACAAACTCCCAAGTACCGTTATAGAGGCCAGAACGTTGTGTAGCTTTAAAAATAGGTTGGATAAAACATGAGTAGATGTGGGTGGGTGTGAGTTAGACCCGATAGCTTGTGCTAACAGGTCGGTTGCCGTGTTCCCCCCTTAACTCAATGTGACCTGACCTGACTAGGTTGGGTGCATTGGCTTACCGGTGGGACTTGGCCCCGCTCGCAGGGGCCCAGTAGGCCTTCTGCAGTGTTCCTTCTTTCTTATGTTCTTATGTTTTTTAAATTTGGTTAAAATACCAAAACAATGGAAACATAAACACATATGCAGTTTAATGTGACCTTTATTGCAACGTTTCGCCAAACAGTGGGTTTTTTTCAAGCCCAAAAATCTCCTGGGGTAAAAGGTACGTAAGTTTTTAAGTCAGGTCAGAATGTTACCTCACATTCTGAACCTGATAAAAATACTACGTCCCTTTCCACCCCAGGTGATCTGTTTGTGGCTTAAAAAAAGCCCACGTGTGGGCAAAAACTTGTCAATGAGGTACACAAGATTGATAAACTAAACCATCGACTCCGGTGAGGAGATTACCTCAAACTCCCCCTTCCTTACCCCTTTTTCTACTTTGTATTGGATGTAACCCACTGGGGGCAAAAATTTTCCCCTGAAAAAAGATTCCCATATTTTGCAAAAGGTTCTCTTCATGTATAAACTGAAATAAACCTCTGGTTCTGTTGTTTTCATTCTGATATAAATTCAATAATCTTTTTGCCTTATCCCCAAAGAATTTACTAGGAAGGCTGAACTAAAAATGGTATACAATACCGACAGGTTGGTGGAAGACACTAGGCAACATTAGGCAACTTTTTTCCCGAAACGTTTCCCCTCACGTAGGCTTTTCGTCAAATACAAAAAGTAGGGGAGCAGTAGGATGTGAAGACATGTAATCAGTCCATCACCCTTGAATTCGTAAAATTTTTGGGGTTGTCAGTCCCTCAGCCTGGAGAAGTTCAGTTCCATAGGGTAATAGAGGCAAAGACCTTGGGTGCTTAAAAAGAGAATGGATAAAATATGAGTGGAGGGGCTGAGTTTGATCACTACCTAAGGTTGATAATAATTTTGATTCAGTTAAAATTTAAATTTAAATCAACTGTTCAAATGAAATAATTACTACCCCTCTGTACAACATGATAAACCCTTAGTGTTAAGTATCTGAAAGCAATAATTTTAAAGTTGACCCTAATGTCTGGGGCATAATAAGGCCTCTTTGTATTCAATCCTTTTGAAAATCCAAAACTAAGAAAATTTTTGCAAAGACATAAAAAAATTTGGCAACATTTGGGTTTTTTATCGAAAAATTTTTGGGTACAATGTTTTTCGTGAGTACAGAAAGTTATTTTTGTGAATGGTTATAAAAAACCGACAAATGAAGTGAACAGTAAAAATTGGGTATCTTTATTTAGACGTTTCCCCCATCCATTGGTTTAAAATACAAATTTCCAGCCTAACTTTGAAAAATAGAAAAAAAAGAAAGAGGTAATCGTCCCAACCGGGGCCCCAACACACCTTTTTATTCCAGGGGGGGGATTTGTTTACCACCAAACTGTTTATTTTCATTTTGCCCTGGAATTGTAGTTAAACCCGGAAAATGGGAAAGTTTTGTGGTGTTCCCGGGGGTTTTATTGGGTTTAAAAACAAATAGGAAGACGATGTAATCATTCATAAACCCGTGAAGACGTAGTTTTGAGGGGTCGCCCCTCAGTTTGGGGAAGAGTTTTGCCCTTGTCTGGAACTTTGGTTTTGATCTTCTTACTCGATGAAGAAGCCTATGTGTAGACGAAACGTTTGGGAAAAAATCCCTAATTTTGCCTGTGTCTTATTTTAAACCTGTGGAAGGGTTTGGGTTAGAGAAAAACCTCCCAAGTTTGGGCCCAGTAGGCCTCTGCAGTGTTCCCCTTCTTATGACTTATGAAGACTAAATGGCCCCGATCAGGTTACAATGAAAAAGAAACACTGGAAATATAAACACATATCAGTATAATGTGACCTTTATTGAAATTTTCCCCCAAAACAGGGGCTTTTTAAGTCACAACAGTCTGTGTGGACTTGAAAAAGCCCATGTGGGGGTTGAAACGTTGAAAAGGTTTCCCTTATACTGCATATGTGTTTATTTCCCTGTGTCGGTTTTTGATACCTTTTTTTTTCCCACAAGCTACACTGCCAAGCATGTATATGTATTCCAGCTTTAATTAAAATTTTGAGCAATTTTTTTTATACACGTGAGGTTTGTATGGTTATTTCTTAATTTAAAAACTAGGAAATTTTAAAGTGATTTCACTTTTAAACAAGTTTAATTTTTTTTTTATGCATGACGTCGAAAGCGTCAAAACATGAAATTATTTGATCTCGGTTTTTCCTTAAAGTATTAAATCAATCTTCTTGTTTACCATTTTTTTGCCCCTTTCCCCTTTTTTTTTTTTTCTTTTTTTTTCTGTTGATCTGCATCATCCCGGCGTCAATGTTCATGTGAGTTTCGTATCCTTTACAAACTGCTTTCTCTGAGTTTTAATTCTTCCCTTTCCTTATCCCCACTCTTTTCTCTCTTTTCCTTCCAAAAAAAGCATGAGGCCGGCGATATGATAACGATAAAATATGAGAGGGGAAATGGGGGGTAGAGTGGGAAAAGATTGTTCAGGGCGGGAAAAAGGTACACGAGAGCATAGCTGGAAGTGAAAAAAAAAGATGAATCACGGAAAATTTTAAAAAGTATTTTTAGTGCTAGTGTGGTCGGAAGTCGAAACGTCTGGACAGTGGAGTGGTAGAGAGGATCCTCACAGCTTTAAGAAAGGGTCAGTTGAAAACTCTCAAAGCCAAGGACAAAGAACCAAGTACCCCAAAAACCAAAGCTGAGATCGACCCCTTTCAACCACATACAGGAGGAAAATATAGGTGGTACAAAAGAATATATACAACAAGAAATGGAAAATCGTGACAGAAGGCAAGACTTTTCAAACAACTAAATAATGAGAACGGGTTTTTTACACCCAAATTGACAGTTTTTCCCCTTTCCCCTTTATGTTTCATTACCACCGGGGAAAGAGGACACGAGGATGAGTAAAAACACCCGGAAAAACGGGGAGTGAATGAACCCATGCGGGGAAAAGAGGGTAGGTTATTTCGCGTGTAGTCTGGCAGCCCTGTTGAGCATTCCAAAATGGCGGCGATGGAGGGTGTTTAATTTAGCAGCCAAATGTGCGTGATTATTTTTTGTATAAACGAGTGAATAAATAATTCTTGTTTTATTACTTTCTTTTTGTGCGAAAAGAGTTGTCTTCACGCAAAAAAAAAGGAAGTGGGTTACGCGACAAAAATATGAATTAAGATCAAAATATTTAACACATTGGCAGTATTCGAAAAAAGAGGGGAAATACAGTGAACGTAAGGAAAAGGAGCACTTTCAGAGGCCCCCACTGGCCCATGTAGGCAAGTCCCCGT
>NW_026465585.1:0-13953 GCF_026875155.1 Cherax quadricarinatus
AATGGTTTTGGTTGCCTTGATGTACTTCCTTATAATTAACCCTAATAGCCAGAATGTATTTAATTAGACCTTAAACAGGCTCACACCGACCCCCCCCCCCAAGCTGGAAGGGTCGCTTCGCTTACCCGTAACTCAAAGGGGCCCCGCCAATCTGAATCCGCCCCTAGTTATCATGGGTGGGCTATAGATCTACTCAGGCTTCTAACTGCATTCCTATAACAATCATTTTCATTATTTACTTCCTCCTAATATTATTCCTAATGCTAGACACAGTTATACTAAAGTTATATTCTACATTCTCCTTCTGGGTACTCTTCTAGGCTAACATATCAACTTTATCATGAAGGAGTAATCCAATGTGTGATGGATCCATAGCAATTGTACATTAATTCCTTTGTCCCTAATTTTTGAGTATCTATACCTGGCTTCTCCAATGAGCATGTTGTTGGAGTCATTATATGAGTCAAGAGCCATCAATGATGACATAGAATCAGTAATGATGATAGAGTCAAGCTCAGTGTCATAGGTTAGCTTTAGCGCCATTAGGATTGCAAACAATTCAGTTTGCAGTGTAGACGCTGTAGTGATACTGCTCCTGTGGGGAGCAACAGCAGGATAATACTGTACCACCTCTCGGGGCCCTTAACAACAACAACAGTTTGGTGTGTGTCATGGGCGCCAACACATGGTGTGTGATTCTCTTCTCTCCTATCCCTATATTAGTGATGCAGATTACATGGTGAGTTTAAATATGTGGCCTGTAGTTATAACTTTTCTCTTGACATATGCAAGACATCACCATCCCTGTAGAAGCCGTTATTAGATGTACTAGTCATTATATTTTGTTGTTGCAGAAGTACTATGAAGATTCTATGTTCAATAAAGCCTAGAGATAAGGCCTGTGTTTCTATCACAACAATTTATTGAACATAGAATCCTGGGCTACCTGGTGGTGATCCTGCGCTAGACTACATCACAACATGGAGCGTTTACTGAAACCTGAGAGGCTAGACTGTGACCCCAGCTTATCAACGGCTGCTCAGGAATGGAAGCACTGGTTTAAGACTTTCGAAAACTTCTTGGGAGCCCTTCCTAAAGAAGATCTAGATAAACTAAGTCTGCTCATCAATTTTGTGTCACCTAAGATATATGAGGCTATTTCTGAGTGTAATACCTACGAAGATGCTATCAAAACCCTCAAGTCTCAGTATATTAAACCTACAAATGAAATCTTTGCACGCTATAGCCTTGCAACTAGCCGCCAGCAGATTGATGAATTCTTAGAGGAATACCTTCAAGCACTGAAAATTTTAGGTAAGGACTGTCACTTCCATGGCGTAATAGCGCACAAAATGCGTGCTAAAGGGATAACAGGAAAAGTCGGTAGATGGATCTATAATTTCCTCACTAACAGAACACAAAGAGTAGTCGTCAACAGAGTAAAGTCTGAGGCGGCTACGATAAAAAGCTCTGTTCCACAAGGCACAGAACTCGCTCCCATCTTGTTCCTCATCCTCATATCCGACATAGACAAGGATGTCAGCCACAGTACCGTGTCTTCCTTTGCAGATGACACCCGAATCTGCATGACGTGTCTTCCATTGCAGACAACTGCAAGGCTCCAGGCGGACATAAACCGAATCTTTCAGTGGGCTGCAGAAAACAATATGAAGTTCAACGATGAGAAATTTCAATTACTCAATAGGTAAACACGGGGAAAAATTAAATCTTCATCAAGTAAAAAACAAATTCTGGCCACAAAATAGAGCGAAACACAACGCCCAAAGACCGGGGAGTGATCAGTTGGAGGATCTCACCTTCAAGGGACCATAACATTGTATCAATCGCATCTGCTAAGAAAAATGACAGGATGGATAATAAAAAACCTTCAAAACTAGGGAGGCCAAGCCCATGAAGACACTTTTCCCAGGTCACTTGTTCTAACTAGGCTGGAATATTGCTGCACACTAACAGCACCTTTCAAGGCAGGTGAAATTGCTGACCTAGAAAATGTACAAGAATTTTCCCACGGCGTGCATAACGGAGAAAAAAAGACCTCAATTATTGGGAGCGCTCGAGGTTCCTGAACCTGTATTCCCTGGAACACAGGCGGGAGAGATACATGATTATATACACCTGGTAAACCTAGAGGGACTAGTACCGAACTTGCACACGAAAATCACTCACAAACGAAAGCAAAAGACTTGGCAGACGATGCACCATCCCCCCAATGAAAAGCAGGGGTGTCACTAGCACGTTAAGAGACCATACAATAAGTGTCAGGGGCCCGAGACTGTTCAACTGCCTCCCAGCACACATAAGGGGGATTACCAACAGACCCCTGGCAGTCTTCAAGCTGGCACTGGACAAGCACCTAAAGTCGGTTCCTGACCAGCCGGGCTGTGGCTCGTACGTTGGTTTGCGTGCAGCCAGCAGCAACAGCCTGGTTGATTAGGCTCTGATCCACCAGGAGGCCTGGTCACAGACCGGGCCGCGGGGGCGTTGACCCCCGGAACTCTCTCCAGGTAAACTCCAGGTAAACTCCAAGCAGTGACAGCTGCTCAGTATTGTGAAGAGTCCATCAGGGATGCTTTTATCAGTGGCCTGCAATCACCAATAATAAGGCAGCGTTTACTGGAGAATAAAACTCTCGACTTAGCCGCTGCCTTTGACCAGGCAAGAGCTCTAGATTCAGCCCAGAAGAATTCTGAAGTATACAGTACCACTCAGCCTTCTCGAGTGGTAAGTGCTGCAATTCCTGACCAAGACTCTTGCAATGAAGTTACTGGAGTCTGCATACCAGTGTGGTTACTTAGCTGTAGGTATCACAGAGGATATACCTTGTGCAGGGGTTGACCTAATCTTAGGCAATAATGTCATGGGTTGTCTTGAAAGTGAGGAACCTCTGGTTTGGAGGGACCCAGCCTCACAGAGTTGGGAGGAAAAAGCTAGGGCTACCTTGCCCGAGTCATTTCCGGTGTGTGCAGTAACCAGGAAAATGTCAAAAGATAAGAGGGCAGTCTCTCTCTGTGACTCATTAGATCCTGGGGATGATTTGGGTTTGGGAAATCTATTCCTCTAGCCTAGCCTGCAGTTGGCTCGGGGTTGTGATGAACCATCCCAGGCAAGACCCTGTTTGAGTGGGGGTCTTGGAGGCTGGTAAGGGGGGGCGACTCCTACTCGAGAGCAGCTGATCGAGGCCCAGGGGTGTGACACACCCTAAAAGCTATTCGGTCATCTGCTGTTACCGAGGAAGAGGCCTCTCAACTAACTAAATGTTTCTTTTTGCAGACGGTATTTTAATGCGAAAGACCTTACGGATGCGACATCTAATGATGGAGCACGGCAGGCACTCTACCAAGTGGTGGTGCCGGAACCATTTAGGTATCAGGTTTTGTGTTTGGCCCACGATGTTCCCATGGGAGGACATTTAGGTGTTAAAAAGACTATGGGCAAGATTTCTAAACATTTTTACTGGCCCCAGGTATGGGAATCAGTGGGTAAATATGTAGAATCATGCCCAGTTTGCCAAAGGGTAGGAAAACCTAATCAGGGAATTAAACCTGCCCCTCTTAACCCTATAACAGTCGCCGGAGAACCTTTCAGCAGGCTGGTGGTGGATTGTGTGGGGCCGCTACCCAGGACCAAGATGGGAAACCAGTACTTACTATTATTTGTTCCTCTACCAGGTTTCCGGAGGCCATTCCACTACGTAAGATTACAACACACGTGGTCTTGAGAGCACTGGTGAAATTTTTTATGCAGGTCGGGATCCCTAAGGAAATTCAAACAGATCAGGGGTCAAATTTTACATCTAAACATTTTTGCACGGTTTTGGGGGAGTTTGATATTAAAATGATGACCTCCACTGCCTATCACCCAGAGAGTCAAGGGGTTGTGGAGCGGTTTCACCAGTCTCTCAAAACTATGCTGCGGGCTTATTGTGCCCAGTACCAGAAGGACTGGGATGAGGGTATCCCCCTCCTTTTATTTGCCGTGGGGGACAGCACTCAGGATTCATTACGCTATAGTCCCTTCGAACTGATCTATGGTCACCAGGTACGGGGACCACTGATGATTTTGAAGGATTACTGGCTTGGTGAAGATTGTGAGGCTGCCCCCTCAGAGGATTTTCTCGCTTTCAGAGACCGTTTGGCTCACATGAAGCAACTGGTGGCTGCGAACCTGCACATCAGCCAAACCAAGATGAAGAAACAATTTGACCGCAAGGCCATGCCTCGTACCTTTGAAGTAGGAGAGGAGGTACTAGCATTGGAGCCGGTGCCTGGTAATGCGTTAAAAGCAAAGTTCAGTGGGCTGTACAAGGTCGTGGAAAAGGTCACGGATCAAAATTACAGAATTCACACACCTGGGCGACGGAAGTCTGAATGGGTGGTACATATAAACAGGCTGAAAAGGTACCACCAAAGAGGGTGGGTATGTGTAAATATAGTAGGTGACCCAGGGTGACACTGATGCACAGGGGGCCACAGATGTACACCTTAGTAACAGGGCATTGTTAAAAGATCCTTCACAATGTATGTTAGGTCTTAGTAAGGAAAGGGTTGCTGAGATGGTTCAGCTTCTCTGGAATTTTGAGGATTTGTTTGGGGATATCCCTCGTGTAAGCAAGCTAAAGCCCCATGATATAGATGTAAGGGAAGCTGAACCAATTCGGCAGGTCCCTTACAGAATGAACCCACAAAAGAGAAAAAGTATGGAGAAGGAGGTGAAATTTTTACTTGACAATGATTTAATAATACCAAGCGAGAGTGAGTGGGCATCCCCCTGTCTGATGGTTCCCAAACCAGACGGCACCATGAGGATGTGCACTGACTACCGTAAGGTTAATTTAATAAGTAAGGCTGATTGTTTTCCTCTTCCTAGAATGGATGATGTCATTGATGCAGTGGGGGAGCTAAATATGTAAGTAAGTTAGACCTGTTGAAGGGTTATTACCAGATACCTTTAACCCCACGTGCCAGTGACATCCTCGCTTTGTAACGCCGATGGGCTTTTTCAGTACAAAGTTCTCCCCTTTGGGCTTCGTAATGCACCCTCCTGTTTTCAACGCAGAATGCAGGAGGTTATACGTGGCCTAAAGGGCGTGAGGTTGATGACCTGGTTATTTTTAGCGACTGTTGGTCAGAGCATGTAAGGCAGCTTAGAGAGCTTTTCTCTAGGCTCGCTGGTGCTCAGCTCACAGTTAATTTGGCAAAGAGTGTTTTCGGGCAAACCCAGGTAACTTTTCTAGGACATGTTATTGGCCAGGGGAAGGTGGCCCCAGTGAATGCCAAGGTGGAGGCTATAGACAATTATCCTGTACCAAAGACCCGGAAGGAGGTTATGCGTTTTGTGGGCATGGTAACATTTTTAGAAAGTTCTGTCCAAATTTGTCAAAGGTGATCTCTCCACTCACTGACCTGACTAGCCCCAAGTGTACATTTGTGTGGGATATGAAGTGTCAGAGGGCATTTGAACATGTAAAAGCTTTGCTTACAAGTGCTCCTGTGCTAGCTAGTCCTAATTTCACATTGCCATTTTCTCTACAAGTAGATGCCAGTGATAGTGGTGTTGGGGCTGTACTACTGCAAGAAGTAGAGGGACAATTGTTGCCAGTCAGCTACTTTTCGGCAAAACTGAAGAAACACCAGCAGCACTATGCCACCATAGAAAAAGAGGCTCTTGCTTTAGTGTTAGCAGTGCAACATTTTGAGGTGTATATATCATCATCAGTTCACCCTATAACTGTGTATAGTGACCATAATCCCTTACGTTTCCTTCGCTTAATGAGGAACCACAATCAGAGACTTACGAGGTGGGCCTTGTTTCTCCAACCTCTTAATCTGGTGATTCATTATGTGAAGGGAGCGGAGAATGTGGTTGCTGATGCCTTGTCTCGTGTTTAAAGTGCACAATGTAGTGTATAGATCACTTATCTATTCTTATTTTGCAGTGATTTGCTGTAGACGAGTAATGGAACCCTGACCACCCAAAGAGAAGGGCAGGTTGAGCTGGAGCTGGAGGTATCAGGATTCCATAGTGTGTGTGTATTTAGGGGGGTAGTCACATCAAAGGCCATGCCTAGGTAAGGTATGCTACGTTTTTTAGGTCTTGGCTGGAATGCCTCGCCTCTGTTTTATGTTGGTATAGGGACTGTTGGACCTAACGTTTTAGTGAATGTGGGGCTGGCGGTGATGCCCTCCACTTTTTGGGTCATGTCTTTTGATCCGAGGTGTTTTGGTTCTCCAGGACTCTTTTTCAATTTTTCCTTTTTGGATCACCACTGGGGTGACTCCAGGGTCCTTGGAATGACATGTAGGTGTCGGCCTGGAAGGTCCACCTTTTGGAGGTCTTCAGTGATGACTCCAGGGTTTTACGGCCGCAGTCCCACCAACAAGATTTATGTGCCTATCCACCCATTGTTTTTGGGGGCCTGATATTTTCCCCTCTCCTGTGCTCTCCTGATCCTCGCAGAGGTGTGTCATGGGGAACCAGTTTTGTTTACTAAAGATTGCTGTGAGATGGGAGTGATAATGTGATTTTGTTTTCTCAGTAGAATTTAACATGTAACATCTGTTTTTCTTTTCTTCGAACTCCTGGAAAATGTACTTACTGTTTAAAAGTTTTTTTTGGTGGCACCTACAGTTTGGTCTGCCTTGCAACATACTGAACTTTGGTGTTACTTCATAAAACGGCATTCCTCAGGGCACTTTGTACAAAGTTAAACTTGCTTGTTTATAAGTTTGCTTGATGTAATTTTAGGTAAAAGCATCAACGCCAGCTCCTGGCCAGCGCTGTGTTGTAATGGTGCCTTTTCCTAAAACAGCTGTCTAAGAGGGTGACTGTGAGCTCGTTGGGCATAGAACTTGATCACTTTTATGTTCGGCAAGTTTCATATGTCTGCAATCTAGTACCTCAGTTTGTTAATATTGCATATTTGTAGTACCAAAAGACCGTGATTGTATGGTGGTCATTCCCCAGTTATCATTTTGCCAGTTGCCTCAGACCTTAATGTGTGGCTTATTTTCTTTTTTTTTCTTTTTGCCTAGCGGTGTCCATAGGGACCCCGCTAGCAGAGTGAGACCTATGGTCTGGGGGTGGGGGTGTTATGCAGGGTTCTGCATGACATCGTAATGTACATATAGTGAAGAAGTGTGCCATAATAATATGAATATTATAGTTGTAAAGAATAATTTTATAATTGATAATGTGCATTTGGGGGTACTGTAAAGTACTCTAACTGTAATTATAAAGAAATTCTGTTAATGATTTATTTTCCAAGGATGTTTGGGTATGCAGAGTAAGCGTGGTTTGGGGGAGTCACGTGACGTGAGCATGGTGTGTAAAGGCTGGCGTCGGAGATGCTGTGTATTTAAGATAAGTTTGTAGTTGTGCACTCATTTTGTTAATCCAACTCAAGTCATAGGCTCTCATATGGCTTACCTGTATGTTCACCCAGGCTCTGACATGGTCAGGGTGCTGTGGGAGGAGTGAGGAAATAAGAAATGAGGTTTGTAGTGTAGTGACGGCCTGATGCTGATGAGGCCTAGTGGTTATGGTGGCTGGACCTCCAGCCAGCGGTTGTTTGTGTACCCTCAGTTGGGCGTTTAGGATTAAGGTTTTTCTGTTATGTTATGTTATGGTGACTAAATAGATATATTTTCCTAATTGGAATTTTTGAATAACCCTCTGTTACCCAACCCCTTTAAGTACACATACCAGTTTAGCGCTTTCTGTTTTGTCTGGGATAGCCCTGGGTGGCCGGTTTGGGCTTGAGATGTGAGTAACTTTTACTATTGCCCTTAGACCAGGCTCAAGCCCCCAGCTATCCCACATTTCTGCATAACACTGCGTCCAAAGTGTCCTGCTCGTGAAGCAATGTGCCGTAAATGCCACAAGAAAGGTCACTTTGCTAAAGTATGTCATGCTAATGCATCAACAAGAGCTAGTGCCTCCACACATTCCAGTGATCATGCGACACTAGCAACAGTGACCTCTGCGGCTACTCCAAATTCACTGTCAAAGGCATTTGTGAAAGTATTCATCAAAGGAACAGAAGTAGATGGTCTTATTAATAGTGGCACCTCAGAGAGTTTCATCAATCTTGACTTAGTTAAACGCCACTCCTTGACTGTACATCACTCATCAGGTACCGTTTCCATGGCATCAACATCTCTCTCTATTCAGACCTTAGGGTTTTGTAAGGTAAATCTCAGAGTTAATGGAAAGGATTATCAAGATGTACATTTAGCTATTCTGCCACAACTGTGCTCTGATGTTATCCTTGGTCAGGACTTTCAGAAGCTGCATGGTAGTGTCACCTTAACATATGGAGGTGAACTGCCTCCTCTTGTTGTCTGTGGACTTAGCACTTTAAGGGTAGACCCACCAAAGCTGTTTGCAAATCTTACCGCGGATTGCCATCCTATATCATCTAAGTCACGCCGCTATTCTTATGAGGATCGGATGTTCATTGAGAAAGAAACTCAGAGGCTGCTGAAGGAGGGTATTATAGAATCGAGTAATTCCCCTTGGCGTGCAGAGGTTGTTGTTGTTAAAGATGATTATAGGAAACGGAGACTCCACTCCAAACCAACAGATACAGATACTAATGCCGGAAAAAAAATCCCCCCCCCAGTACCAACAATACCACCAGTCCAATAACATTCTTCTTTGCAAATATACAGGGTCTAAAGCCAGCAACAAACAACAAAATACCTTTCATCTGTGGACTGCTTGCAGAGGCAAAGGCAATGTTCGCAGCTTTCACTGAGACCCACATAAAGGATCACTTGGACAACGAAATATGGATCCCAGGTTACAACCTATACAGATGTGACAGAGTGAACAGGCAAAAGGGGGGGGGGTTGGCCTGTACATTGCAGAGTCACTTGTTTGCACAGAACTGCTTAATGCCTCAAATGATGTAGTGGAAGTTTTAGCAGTAAAGGTCGAGAACCAAAACCTAGTCATTGTGGTAATCTACAAGCCTCCGGATGCAACATCCCAGCAATTCCAGGAACAGCTGTTAAAAATTGACCACTGTCTGAAAATCTTCCAGCTCCTGCACCCAACATCTTGCTCCTGGGGATTTCAACTTAAGGCACCTAAAATGGAGGAATATAGCAATAATATTGTTGCAGTAATAACACCAGGAGGCAGCTCTGATGAAAACTCACACTCACACGAGCTTTTAAATCTTTGCACAAAATTCTATTTAAACCAGCAAATAATAGAGCCTACTAGACTGGAGAATACACTAGACCTCATCTTCACTAACAATGATGATCTGATAAGAAATGTCACCATATCAAAAACAATATACTCAGATCACAACATAATTGAGGTTCAGACATGTATGCGTGGAGCCCCAGACCGACATAATGAGACTAGTCACGAGGGAGCATTCACCAAATTCTACTTAAATAACAAAAATATAAAGTGGGACCAAGTAAACCAAGTCCTAACCGATATAAGCTGGGAAGATATAATAAGCAACACAGACCCCAACTTATGCCTGGAACAGATTAACTCGGTGGCACTCGATGTATGCACAAGGCTTATTCCTCTAAGAAAAAGGAGGAGTAGATGTAAAATAGAAAGAGACAGGCGCTCCCTTTACCGGCGACGGAAAAGAATAACAGAGCGGCTAAAAGAGGTCAATATATCTGAAATGTGTAGGGAGACACTGGTCAGAGAAATAGCAAGCATCGAACTTAAACTAAAAGAATCCTTTAGGAGTCAGGAATCGCGGGAAGAACTAAAAGCCATAAATGAAATCGAAAGAAACCCAAAGTATTTCTTCTCCTATGCCAAATCAAAATCGAGAACAACGTCCAGTATTGGGCCCCTAACTTAAACAAGATGGTCCTACACAGATGACAGCAAGGAAATGAGTGAGCTACTCAAGTCCCAATATGACTCAGTTTTTAGCAAGCCGCTAACCAGACTGAGAGTCGAAGATCAAAATGAATTTTTTATGAGAGAGCCACAAAATTTGATTAACACAAGCCTATCCGATGTTATCCTGACGCCAAATGACTTCGAACAGCGATAAATGACATCCCATGCACTCTGCCCCAGGGCCAGACTCAGGAACTCTGTGTTCATCAAGAACTGCAAGAAGCCCCTATCACGAGCCTTTTCCATCCTATGGAGAGGGAGCATGGACACGGGGGTCGTCCCACAGTTACTAAAAAACAACAGACATAGCCCCACTCCACAAAGGGGGCAGTAAAGCAACAGCAAAGAACTACAGACCAATAGCACTAACATCCCATATCATAAAATCTTAAAAGGGGTCCTAAGAAGCAAGATCACCACCCATCTAGAAACCCATCATTACACAACCCAGGGCAACATGGGTTTAGAACAGGTCGCTCCTTCTGTCTCAACTATTGGATCACTACGACAAAGGTCCTAAATGCACTAGAAGATAAAAAAAATGCAGATGTAATATATACAGACTTTGCAAAAGCCTTCGACAAGTGTGACCATGGCGTAATAGCGCACAAAATGCGTGCTAAAGGAATAACAGGAAAAGTGGGTCGATGGATCTATAATTTCCTCACTAACAGAACACAGAGAGTAGTCGTCCAACAAGTAAAGTCCGAGGCAGCTACGGTGAAAAGCTCTGTTCCACAAGGCACAGTACTCGCTCCCATCTTGTTCCTCATCCTCATATCCGACATAGACAAGGATGTCAGCCACAGCACCGTGTCTTCCTTTGCAGATGACACCCGAATCTGCATGACAGTGCCCTTCCATTGCAGACACTGCAAGGCGCCCAGGGACATCAACCAAATCTTTCAGTGGGCTGCAGAAAACAATATGAAGTTCAACCCATGAGAAATTTCAATTACTCCCGATATGGTAAACACGAGGAAATTAAATCTTCATCAGAGTACCAAAACAAATTCCGGCCACAAAATAGAGCGAAACACCAACGTCCCAAAACCTGGGAGTGATCCCTGTCGGGGGATCTCACCTTCAAGGACCATAACATTGTATCAATCGCATCTGCTAGAAAAAAGACAGGATGGTAATGAAACCTTCAAAACTAGGGAGGCAAAGCCCATGATGACACCTTCAGGTCACTTGTTCTATCTAGGCTGGAGTATTGCTGGGACACTAACAGCACCTTTCAAGGCAGGTGAAATTGCCGATCTTGAAAATGTAAAAGAGAACTTTCACGGCACGCATAACGGAGATAAAACACCCAATTACTGGGAGCGCTTGAGGTTCCTAAAAAATGTATTCCCTGAATGCAGGCGGGAGAGATACATGATTATATACACCTGGAAAATCCTAGAGGGATTAGTACCGAACTTGCACACGAAAATCACTCACTACGAAAGCAAAAGACTTGGCAGACGATGCAACATCCCCCCAATGAAAAGCAAGGGTGTCACTAGCACGTTAAGAGACCATACAATAAGTGTCAGGGGCCCGAGACTGTTCAACTGCCTCCCAGCATACATAAGGGGGATTACCAACAGACCCCTGGCAGTCTTCAAGCTGGCACTGGACAAGCACCTAAAGTCGGTTCCTGACCAGCCGGGCTGTGGCTCGTACGTTGGTTTGCGTGCAGCCAGCAGCAACAGCCTGGTTGATCAGGCTCTGATCCACCAGGAGGCCTGGTCACAGACCAGGCCGCGGGGGCGTTGACCCCTGGAACTCTTTCCAGGTAAACTCCAGGTATACCATCCTCTCCAGGAGCAGTTGATCGACTTTTGGTTAATGCATTATCTAATTCATACTCGGTAAAGAGGCAATCACTCTCATCAATATTTTGGCTCAAAAAATTATTCAGTTTCAACATTTCTTCAGAAGTACTCTCTAATTTTTTTCTAATATGAGATTGAAGGTTTTCATGCCTGGATGTTTTGGACCAGTCATTTATGAGGTCATTGTAGTGATACTGGTCCTGTGGGGAGCAGCAGCAGGATAATACTGCACCACCTCTAGGGGCCCTTAACAACAACAACAGTTTGGCGTGCGTCATGGGCACCAACATATGGTGTGTGATTCTCTCCTACTTTATCCATTTATCACCGATGCAGATTACATGGTGAGTTTAAATATGTGGCCTGTAGTTATAACTTTTCTCTTGACATATGCAAGACATCACCATCCCTGTAGAAGCCATTATTAGATGTACTAGTCATTATATTTTGTTGTTGCAGAAGTACTATGAAGATTCTATGTTCAATAAAGCCTAGAGATAAGGCCTGTGTTTCTATCACAACAGTCATTTGCTTTTTCAAGAGGAAAGGGATGAGCAACATTGCCAGTCTTTTTCCTGGTTATTTTATTTGTACCTTTCCAAGCCAAACTCAAAGGGGTGGACCTATTGAATCCACTAACAAACTGTTCTCATTCCTGTTGCCTAAGTTCTTGCTTTCTAATCCTTGCATTTGTTAGTGCAGCTTGGAACGTTCTGAGCTGGTCTTTGGTTCTACATTCACGGTATGCTTTACCAATCCTCCTAGCTGCATGTGTTAGATTGCGTAGCTGTGGATCATTATAGTATTTACATTGGTTTTTATTGTTATTTATAGTGGAGGGTCTTTGTTTCTTATTCCTGCCCACTTGATCTGTGAGAACACTCTCAATAGTGACAATTAAATCATTAAATTTTTGTGTGACAATGGGCTCGTAATTCTTATACCATTGATCCAAGTGGTTAATAAAGTTGTCTCTGTGTGAGTGGTATAGTGTGAGAAGGGCATTTTGCGGCACATAGTGTCGTATCTTGGAGAGGATCCCAACCATTTTGGATACATTTTTGGTTATGTGTTGGATATGGGTGCTAAATTAGTGTGTGGTCGATCTTAATGTTAATTTGCACAACTCCTGCTCTGCTAACAAACATAAGATAGTAGGTTTTGTCAGTTTTAAGCGTAAGTTTATTGGCTGTCATCCAAGTCGACATTTTGAGCAGCTCCTCATTAACAATGGTATTGAGGGTGGCAAGATTAGGGTGAGAGATGACATAAGTCGTGTCGTCAGCAAAGAGAATGGGTTTCAGGTGATGGGATATGTTTGGAAGATCATTGATGTATATGAGGAAGAGCAGGGGACCAAGGACACTTCCCTGCGGAACTCCAGTATCAAGTGGCCGTGTTGATGATGCTGTGTCTTTAATGGTGACATACTGATACCTATTAGTAAGGTAGGATTGAAATATGCAAGCGCATGGCCTCTTATACCATAACGGTCAAGTTTGTGGAGTAGGATGCCGTGGTCGACTGTGTCAAAAGCTTTTCTTAGGTCAATAAAAATTCCTAGTGGATATTCCTTATTTTCCAATGCTGTGTAAAGCAGATCTAGCATTTTTATAATTGCATCATTAGTGCTTTTATTTTTCCTGAATCCAAATTGGCAGGGGTTGAGTATGTTTTGTGTCGTTATAAATTAATATAGTCTCCTGTGCACGAGTTTCTCAAAAGATTTTGGACAGCACTGGTAAGTTTGATATTGGCCTACAGTTGTTTAAATCTGTAGTTTCACCACCTTTATGTATTAGTGTAACCCTTGCTGTCCTGAGTAGTTTCATGAAGGTGCTAGTTTCTCATGACTTGTTAAAAAGTAATGAAATAGCATGCAAAAGGACATGGGCCGCTCTCTTGTACAATAATGGTAGGACATGAGACAGTTTCCCTGAGTTATTTTTAAGTGACTTTATAATCTCGGTGACCTCCGTGGGCTCAGTTGGTACAAGACAGAAGGAATTTGGGAAATTCCCATCTAGGAATAGCAAACAAGAGGACTCCACTAGCTATAGTGAGGATGTATTAACAAAAACAACTGGTGGGAGCTCCATTGTTGGTGATAGGGAGGATAGGAATAAGACAGGGAAACATGCACCAACAGGGAATACAGTCACAGAAACCCAAGGCAAACGGAAACCAAGCCTTGCACATACTATGCACTTGTACTGCAAATAGA
>NW_026465586.1:0-13945 GCF_026875155.1 Cherax quadricarinatus
GGGGGGGATGGGCGGGTGGCGCCATTTTTGTTGTTATTGTTGTGGTGTCGCCTTGAGCTTGGTGAGTGGGGTGGTTGCTGGCCGGCGTCCTCCTGGCTACACTTTTTTGAATAGTTGATTTTTCGGTGTTTTCTTGCTGGCCTTGGTGCTGTTTCCTCTTAGATTGCGCCTCATAATACTACAGGAATTGTTGTAGTTAAGAAGAAGTTGTAGTTATACAAAGCTTAGGGTTACGTTGTTCGGCTGGCAGCGGGGTGTTGCTTTCGGTTTGTGGGCAGTCTTCCTTTGATCTCTATTATTTTTGATTTGTAGGTTTCACTGTTGGTAATCTTTGGTCATTCTGGGTGCTACGTTGGGTAGTGCAGTTTTGCTTGTAACTAGGTCATCATAGGAGCATTGGTAGCTCTGATAGTTGGAGAAAAGTACGGAGCTTGGAAGTCGCTGCTGCCGCTGCCACAAGAGACCTGGGACATAGCTGACATCAGTGATGTACTACTATATTGAAAGCAGCTTGTTATGCAGAGTATTTCAAGCAAATTAGGTCAGTGTCCCAGGATAACACCCACACCAGTCGACTAACACCCAGGTACCCTGGCTGGGAATTGAATATTTACCAAAAATCATATATGGCTAACCCATGCCAGGTACTAGAAATAAGCCACGTCTGACTTTTTTGGGTTATCCTAAGTTCTTTACACACATGCTGCTATGTGTGATAATCTGTATAGAGAAAATAACTTTTTTGTTTCAGATTTATGGTGCAGTATGAGTGTATATCACCGTTAGCCCCGTTTTCTCTAATATAAGCCCCCAAGACAGGGATAGGAGAATGGTATTTGTATACCATATCCTCTTCATACCTCTGTTGAACTGCTCGGTGTTATGCCAAATATTATTCATTCTGGAGTATATAACATGTTTTATGTTATTTGTATTGTTTATTATGTCTTATTAGATCAATTGTGATAGACAATAAGCTGTAGTGTTGATATTAGCATAATAATAAAGCATATTCTCCTGCTTCATGACTGAGCTCATGGCAACCGACAGTGGCTTCAAAGCCAATGTACTGTGTTGGTGCTTTACACAACAGGAAGCATTTCTTTTATTCATTGGAACAATGGCTATGGCTAAAAGTAAGCAGGTTATAACAAATGGAGAAAAAGAAATTGGAATGACTTATGCAGCAAGTAACGCCACCAAACAGTACCAGCAGGTTGGTGTGGCAACCCTGGAAATTTGAAATTATGCTAGCCAAAATTAGTGCCGAATAACTGATTGCCGGATTGGTGATGGCAGACCTGTATGTCGTTATCCATCATTAATTTTTTATCTACTTCCAAGCTCGCTTGCTCTCTCGCTATGAGCAATACTAGACATGATCTTCTAATCAGGAAACTTATTTTAAATGGGCTAAAGTACCCTCAGAATGTTTTTGTTTCCAGTAAATATACAGTGGAACCTTGAGTTTCGGCAGTATCCATTCCAGGAGCTAGGCCTAAACTCGAAACGGCTAAAAGGCAAAGCAATATTTCCCATAAGAAATAATTTATATACAATTAATCCGTTCCAGACCCTCAAAAATATTCACAAAAAATACATTTTTTAAAGAATAACTATAGTTTTACATACAAATCAGATAAATACATTTACAGTGTAGGATACAATAGATAAAATTTAAATAAATATTTAAAATACCATTTACTTACCTTTATTGAAGAGACTTGCAGACATCTGGAAGATAGTGAGGACTTATTGTTTGGAAGGGGAATCCCCCTCCATAAGGACTTCAGGTATCAAAGCCTGGCTGGCTGGATGCCTGGCTGGCTGGTTGCCTGGCTGGCTGGTTGCCTGGCTGGCTGGTTGCCTGGCTGGCTGGTTGCCTTGCCAGCTGGTTGCCTGGCTGCTGGTTGCCTCGCTGGCTGGTTCACTGGCTGGCTGGTTGCCTGGCTGGCTGGCTGGCTGCCTGGCAGGGTGCTTGGCTGGCTGCATGGCTGGCTGGCTGGCTGGTTGGTTGCCTGGCTGGCTGGTTGCCTGGCTGGCTGGTTGCCTGGCTGGCTGGTTGCCTGGCTGGCTGGTTACCTGGCTGGCTGGTTACCTGGCTGGCTGGTTGCCTGGCTGGCTGGATGCCTGGCTGGCTGGTTACCTGGCTGGCTGGTTGGTTGCCTGGCAGGTTACTTGGCTGGCTGCCTGGCAGGTTGCTTGGCTGACTGGCTGGATGGCTGGCTGGCTGGCTGGCTGGTTGCCTGGCTGGCTGGTTGCCTGGCTGGCTGGTTGCCTGGCTGGCTGATTGCCTTGCTGGCTGGTTGCCTGGCTGGCTGGATGCCTGGCTGGCTGGATGCCTGGCTGGCTGGTTACCTGGCCGGCTGGCTGGCTGGCTGGCTGGCTGGCTGCCTGCCTGCCTGCCTGCCTGCCTGCCTGCCTGCCTGCCTGCCTGCCTGCCTGCCTGCCTGCCTGCCTGCCTGCCTGCCTGCCTGCCTGCCTGCCTGCCTGCCTGCCTGGCAGGCTGCTTGGCTGGCTGGATTTCAGGCTGCTTGGCTGGCTGGATGGCTGGCTGAATGGCTGGCTAGCTGCCTGGCAGGTTGCTTGGCTGGCTGGCTGGCAGGTTGCTTGGGTGGTTGCCTGGCTGCCTGGCAGGTTGCTTGGCCAGCTGCCTGGCTCGCTGGCTGGCTGATTGGCTGGCTGGCAGGTTGCCTGGCTGGCTGGATGCCTGGCTGGCTGTTTATCTGGCCGGCTGGTTGTCTGGCTGGCTGCCTGGCAGGTTGCTTGGCTGGCTAGATGGCTGGCTGAATGGCTGGCTTTCTGCCTGGCAGGTTGCTTGGGCTGGCCTGGCTGCCCTGGTGCTGCCTGGCTGGCTGCTGGCTGGCTGCTGGCTGGCTGGCTGCTGGCTGGCTGGCTGGCTGGCTGGCTGCTGGCTGGGCTGGCTGGCTGGGCTGGCTGGCTGGCTGGGGCTGGCTGGCTGGCTGGCTGGCTGGCTGGCGGCTGGCTGGCTGGCTGGCTGGCTGGCTGGCTGGCTGGCTGGCTGGCTGGCTGGCTGGCTGGCTGGCTGGCTGGCTGGCTGGCTGGCTGGCTGGCTGGCTGGCTGGCTGGCTGGCTGGCTGGCTGGCTGGCTGGCTGGCTGGCTGGCTGGCTGGCTGGCTGCTGGCTGGCTGGCTGCTGGCTGGCTGGCTGGCTGGCTGGCTGTGCTGGCTGGCTGGCTGGCTGGCTGGCTGGCTGGCTGGCTGGCTGGCTGGCTGGGGCTGCTGGCTGGCTGGCTGGCTGCTGGCTGGCTGGCTGGCTGCTGGCTGGCTGGCTGGCTGGCTGGCTGGCTGGCTGGCTGGCTGGCTGGCTGGCTGGCTGGCTGGCTGGCTGGCTGGCTGGCTGGCTGGCTGGCTGGCTGGCTGGCTGGCTGGCTGGCTGCTGGCTGGCTGGGCTGGCTGGCTGGCTGGCTGGCTGGCTGGCTGGCTGGCTGGCTGGCGGCTGGCTGGCTGGCTGGCTGGCTGGCTGCTGGCGGCTGCTGGCTGGCTGGCTGGCTGGCTGGCTGGCTGGCTGGCTGGCTGGCTGGCTGGTGCTTGGCTGGCTGGCTGGCTGGCTGTTGGTGTGCTTGGCTGGCTGGCTGGTTGCTTGGCTGGCTGGCTGGCTGCTGGATGGTTGCTTGGCTGGCTGGTAGGTTGCTTGGCTGGCTGGCTGGCTGGCTGGTTGCTTGGCTGGCTGGTAGGTTGCTTGGCTGGCTGGCTTGCTGACTGGCAGGTTGCTTGGCTGGCTGGCAGGTTCCTTGGCTGGCTGGCAGGTTGCTTGGCTGGCTGGCTTGCTGACTGGCAGGTTGCTTGTCTGGCTGGCTGGCTGGCAGGTTGCTTGGCTGGCTGGCTGATACAGTAATGTCATACTATTCAAATTATGCATGTCTTGATCTGACCTTTATTCGTTTTGCCTGTCTCAGCCCTGATCTGACTTGGCTATATCCCCTTATCTTTCTTACTTCCAAAACGTCATTTAGGTTTCATTTGGGTAGTTGTGAATTGTTTCAGACACAATATTGAAACTTATTTTTCAAGCATTCAGCATAATTTAATCAGTGTTATAAAGATCCAAAGTTTGATTAATCTTTACCTTAATAAGCAGTTTTTTGTAAAGTGTATGGTGTTAGTGTAGCTTAATTTCACTTCCAAATCTTTGCCTTTACTTTTCATAAAAATACTGAAGTTTCCTAGTCGGAGACTGATCTTCAAGTGTTGATGGTACCCAAATCCAACTCCTAGACATTATAGATCTCTCTTGAAATGATATAGTGAATGATGGTGAAAGTGTTTCTTTTTCGGGTCACCCTACCTCAGTGGGAGATGGCCATTGTGTTAGAAAATGTTAAAATACTCTATTGATTATTAATGCAGTATCTAATATTACAAAATATTACGTGAACTCATGGGTAACCAGATGGAGTGTAATGGATGGATTATAGTACAAAAAATTAGCTGCTTTCATTCTAAAATATGAACAATTAATATTGTTTCTGATTCCCCTAATTTATTTAAAAAATAGTAATTTAACCTTTTGACTGTCTTGGTCGTGTAAATACATCTTACGAGCCACTGTTTTTGGCGTGTTAATACGCCAAAATTCTAGCGGCTTCAAATCAAGCGGGAGAAAGCTGGAACGCCCAAATGTGAGAGAATGGGTCTGTGTGGTCAGTGTGTGCAGTATAAAAAAAATCCTGCAGCACACAGTGCATAATGAGAAAAAAAACTCGGTGTTTTTTGGATTAAAACACTGACTTTGACGTATATTTTTGTATAGTACAGTGGATCCACGGGTAACGGCAGCTTTGGCTAACGCCAAAATCAGCTAACAGCTCGCTTTGGTGTAAAAATATTGGCTCAGCTAACGCCAAATAAGTCGGCTAAGGGCTTTCATCCCGAATGTGTCCACTTGGCCTGAGCAGGCACCCGGCCACTCACTCCGTGTACCAGCCAGTGTGTCATTGTTTACTAAGCCAGTGAGGATGTCCACACATGCCTGCGATACATTTTGTATTATTCCAGTGTTTTTAGTGTTTGTAACTGCTAAATAAGCCACCATGGGCCCCAAGAAAGCTTCTAGAGCCAACCTTGTGGTAAAAAGGGTGAGGTGTACAGTGGAACCTCAAATTTTGAACTTAATCCATTCCAGGAGCTAGTTCTAAATTCGAAAAGTTTGAAAGGTGAAGCAAAATTTCCCATGAGAAATAATGGAAATTCAATTAATCCATTCAAAAAAAAAAAAAAATTTTCACAAAAAAAAATACATTTTATAGATAGTATTACATTATAGTTTTACATACACACAACAAATATAGTGTACAATTATTAATAAATTTAAATAAACATATAAAATAACATTTTTACTTACCTTTGTTGAAGATTGGTGATGGCATCTGGAAGATAGGGAGGACGAGAGAGGGAGTTGGGGTTAATGTTTCGAAAGGGAGCCCCCCCTCCATAAGGACTTTAGGTATCAAAACCCCCTCTGGGGTTACTTCCCTTCTCTGTCTTTTAATGCCACTAGGACCAGCTTGAGAGTCACCGGACCCATCTCACAAAATAACTGTCCACATACATTCTGGCAAGCTGAACAAGTCTCACAGCACTCTCATACTTCTGTATTATTTCCTTCTTCACTTCTATGGTGTTTCTCACTTTCTTTAGCCCTTAAACTGTCAAACAAATTTACGTTCACATGTGTAGTGCTCCAAAAGTAGATCTATGTTTTTTTACATATTTTCGAATACAACAAAAACAACATAGATCAAAGTTTTTTACACGTTTTCAAATGTAAAAAAAAAAAAAAAAAATCTACGTTTTTTACATACTTTCAAATGTTGAAAAACTTAGATCTACATTTGGACAGTTTAAGGGTTAACACAGGGGTACCACTAGCAAGTTTCTTTGGGCCCATGGTAGCTTATTTCACAGTCCCACAAGCACTAAACACAATGAATTAATCGTAAAATGTTGAATGAGACCGCAGTTAGTGTTCACTCAAACATCAACAAAGCCAGACTGGCTCACAGCGCCTGTGCAGGGACGCTGACAGAGCGGGCTGGTGGACAGGTCCGGTGCCCAGCGGTTCAAAAATAGGGTCGAGTTCGGTAATAGGGACAAAGTTGATTTGAAAAAAGTGGTCAATTTTCAAAGAGTTCGATAAGCGATACATTCGAAATTTGAGGTTCCACTGTACTATCGAATTAAAGAAAGAGATAATCGCAAAGTATGAGAGTGGAGTGAGTATCTCAGAGTTGGAAAGGTTATATAACAAACCCCATTCAACCATCACTACTATCTTGGCCAACAAAAAGGCAATCAAGGAAGCTGTTGTTGCGAAAGATGCAAGTGTGTTTTCAAAACAGAGATCGCAAATACTCGAAGATGTGGAGAGACTGTTATGGTGTGGATAAACGAAAAACAATTACCAGGAGATAGTGTTTCTCAGTCAATACTATGTGAAAAAAGCAAGGCAGTTGCATGCAGATCTCATTAAGAAAATGCCTCCAAATAGCGCTGCTGTTGATGAATTTAAGGCCAGCAAAGGCTGGTTTGAGAGATTTAAGAATCATAGTGGCATACACAGTGTGATAAGGCGTGGTGAGGCTGTTAGTTCTGACAAAAAAGCGTCTGAAAAATATGTGCAGGACTTTAACCCTTTCAGGGTCCAAGGCCAAAATCTGAAGTCACGCACCAGTGTCCAAGAAATTTTGAAAAAAAAAAAAATTATTTTTTCTTACAGAATTAAAGAGCATATTTTTGTGAAGGTAATAAAACAAAAAAAATTAGAATCTGATCAGTACTTACCGAGATACAGTGCCAAGAAGTTTGTAGAAAATGATGTGGTGGCGGCAACATCGACGAATTCCACAAAACGCGTATTATATTATTTGTTTTTTTAGTTGTTTTTTCTTTCTTTTCCAATTTTTTTTCTATTCCTACTAACTTTTTGGGGCCTGAGAGACCAATACGTATATAATTTATATAATAAACTCACTGTATTGAACACAAAACCGCACTAAAAGTTATTATCATATTATTGTTTACCTGTTTTTTAAATTACATAAACATGCACAAATATTGTATAATACTAATGTTCTATCATATATTTACATATTTACAATCACTGACATGGTTTTAGAACTGCTGGAGCTTGTGGAACTCCTTGAAACAAGGCACCATGCACAGAGGCCCCCTTACATTCCTCACAACATAAACCGAGTGTCTTTGCGTCTTGTTGCCGTCGTTTTGTTTGTGCACAGACAATGCATCTCTTCTGAGCAAATTTCTTTTGAGTTGAAGGAAGCTGTTTTATGAAATGATCACCTTCTCTTCTCAAACGCTTGGGTATATTGTGATAAATTTCCCGAGGACCATGTTGTATTGCGGGTGTTGTTACCTGGTACTTCATTATGAGTTGTCTGACAACAGACAAACAAATTCACCATACGGTGGGCTGTTACCAGTCTTTATTGGTACATATTATATGCATTCAGCATTGAAATGTCCATGAGATGGAAGAAAAGTTTCATGTACCACTTGTAACTCTTACGAACACAGTCAACAAAACCAATCTGCATGTCACACTTGCAACCAAGCGCATGTTTTGTGTATAATCAATCCTGGGCACTGGTTTTCGAATACGTTCATTAGTCCCCTCGATCAACTTTGCCACTGTCTTGCATTTCATTACGGTGAATGGTTGTCAACAATGTGACATCTCGTTTGTCATGCCACCGAATGCCCTGATGTCATTGGCAGTAAACACCTGCACGTCATCACCACGAACACCTGCGTTGAGCCTGGGCATATGTTTACGATTAGAACGCACTGTGCCACACACATCTGTCTTGTTCACTCGCATGAAATCACTGAGTAATGGGGTTGTGTACCAGTTATCGGTATATAATGTATGGCCCTTACCAAGATAAGGTGCCATCATGTTTCTCACTACTCACCTGTATACCCAATAACATCTTGGTATCTTTCAATGTTTTACTACCCGTGTATACAACAATATCCAACACCAGCCACTGTCACAATCACAGAGTACAAACAATTTTATATTCCAAAGCGGTTCCTCTTGCTCGGTATATACTGCTTGAATGACAGTCTTACCTTTGAACAAAATCAAAGACCCCGTCAATTACAAGATTCTTGAATGGATAAAAGTATATCCTGAACTTTTGTTTGAGATACATGAAAACATTTCAATCTTGTATAACCTGTCCCCTTCTGTCAGGCCTGGGTTTTTTCAGAGAAGTGCAACATACGTAAGAGTAAGATAAACCTGTTCACTGGTATTAATTTCACTGAAGGATGGGTACAAATTAGCCGATCTGTGGACCAGTATGCTTTTTTTATTATGCTTATAGACGTGAGGCATAAGCATTATTGTTGCAAAAAGCAAATACATTTCTGCAACAGTCGTCTCTTTCCACCTGTGTAGTCTTGACTGTGGTGATAAGATCTATTTGCCATGGTGTACTGAAAATACTTATTACTTTCCCTGACAATATTTCCATCAATGGCTGGTCAAAGAATAATTCAAAGAATTCCAGTTTATTGGCCGTGGTTCCAAGGGGACAGGTAGGTAGAATTCCCCCTTTGCGAGTCATCAAAGTGGTGAGGGCTGGAACAAAATTGGGATTTTGCTGCCAATCCCCGATACGGGTTTTTCTGGTGGATACTGGACAACATAGGCTGGTTGTACGGGGGGTGTGGCTGGTGGGTGACGCTCCGCTTTGTCCTTGAACTGACGAGTCAGCAAACGTGGGTTCCCCCGCGTGGCACAGCGAGTCACGCATGGCGGTGCCAAATACCACCACCAGCCCCACTAACACCATCCACTGATGTCTGTGGCCCAAACCAGCCAGTGTAGCCACATCATCCTCACTATCACTACCTAAAACGGGTGTAGGGCCACGGATGTACTCCGGGATGTTACACGGGGTGTACTCCTCCCCTGGGCATAGCATAGGGTACACTACCCGAGTGCATGCGGCGCGACATACCGACCTTCACTGGTGAATATGTTTCCTCACTATCACTACTCGAATGATCGTCGAGCGCAATAAAATCACAATCCACGTCAGAATCATCTCATTACTGAAGTCAGAGGCCAGGCCACGGGAAAATATTTGTTTTCTCTTACGTTTAGGAACAACCGACCGTGAGTCACGAGTGCCCCACACCAGAGTAGAAGGGCGAGGATCGCGGGTTTTCTGCACTAATTATCGATATCCTGGTCATCATTTTCGGTCACTAACTCATCAAAGCCGTAGAATTCGTCTTCATTTCCACTTCCATCAGTGTCAGAACTATCAGACAGGAAGAGGAGAGTCCCAATTTTCCGGGGAGTCAGAGCTGACTTGCGACGAGACATGGTGAACAAGGGTGACTGAGCCGGCGTTCCCACAATGCTATGCAGGCGCCTAGATTTTTTGTTTACGGCGCACACCCACCGCGCAGACCCATTCTCTCATATGTAGGCCTATGAGCGCTTTCGCGCTAAATTTGACGGCGCTAGAATTTTGGCGTAGATCTACGGTTTGGACACTCACCGACCAGCCGTAGATCTACGGGACGGACCCTGAAAGGGTTAAGGAGTACATAGACACTGAAAAATTTAAACCCCCAACAAATGTTTAATTGTGACGGAACAGGCCTGTTTTGGAAGAAAATACCAAACAGGACCTACATTACTCAGGAGGAAGAGGCACTCCCAGGACACAAGCCTATGAAAGACAGGCTAACTCTCATGTTTTGTACTAATGCTAGTGGTGATTGCAAAGTGAAGCCTTTACTCGTGTATAACTCTGAAACTCCCAGAGTGTTCAAGAAAAAACAATGTCGTCAAGACTAAATTGTGTGTGGTGTGGAGGGCAAACAGTAAAGCATGGGTCACTAGGGACATTTTCGTGGACTGGTTCTATGACGTGTTTGGCCCCTCTGTGAAAAAGTACCCCCTGGAAAATAAATTGTCATTCAAGTGCCTCCTGGTAATGGACAATGCTCCTGCTCATCCTCACAACTTGCAAGAGCAAATTGCAGGGGAGTTGAGGTTCATCAAAGTGAAGTTTTTGCCTCCTAATACCACTCCTCCTCCCCAGCAGGTCATTTCAAACTTCAAAAAACTGCACACCAAAGCAGTGTTTCAAAAGTGCTTTGAAGTGACCTCAGATACTGAATTGACCCTAAGAGAGTTCTGGAAAGATCACTTCAGTATCCCCAGTTGCATAAACCTTATAGGTAAGACTTGCAGGACTTTGAACTCTGCTTGGAAAAAATTGTGGCCAGAATATGTACAAGAGAGGGATTTTGAAGGGTTTGGGGCTATCCCTGAGGAGCCTATGCCAGTTGTGGAATCTACTGTGGCACAGGGGAAGTCCATGGGGTTGGAGGTTAGTGGTGAGGATGTGGTAGAGTTGGTGGAGGACAATGCTGAAGAGTTAACCATTACAGAGCTGCAAGAGCTTCAGGTGCAACAGCAACAGATCACAGCTCAGGAATTTGTTTCAGAGGAGGAGGAAGAGAGACGGTGGAAGTTGCCTTCGTCAAAGATTAAGGAAATGTGTACTGGGTGGAGAAAGTTGCAAGCATTTGTAGAAGAATATTATCCTGACACAGCTGTTGCAAGCTGTATTGGCAACATGTACAATGACACTCTTGTGTCCCATTTTAGGGAAATCTTAAAGGGACGCAAGAAATATTTTGTGCGACAGGGGTCCAGTGACTTTCAAGTTGTTCCCAGTGGCATTAAAAAAAACAAGAAGGGAGGAAACCCCAGAAAAGGACTTGTTACCTGAAGTCTTTATGGAAGGGAATTCCCCTTCCAAACACTAGTACACCTTCGTCCTCTCCCCTCCTCCCGTCACATCACTCATCATCAAGTCCACAATAAAAGTGTCATTTCAGTATTGTTTATTGTGCATGTATCATTGTTTTCTGTGTAGGGCAATGTATATTTCATGTAAAAAAATTATTTTGTTTAATGCTTTTGGGTGTCGGGAACAGATTAATTGGATTTCCATTACATTATTTCTTATGGGGAAAATTAATTCGGCTAAAGGCTAGCTCTCTGGAACGGATTAAAGGCGTTACTCGAGGGTTCACTGTATTTATCATTGTATTATCATTTTCTTGGTCTCATTTGATAGAATGGAAGACATATTACAGAAATAGAGATGATTTTGATTGGTTTCACGATGAAAAGGACCTTGAAATTAAGCTCAAAGTAGCAGAAATGTTCAATTTTTGTCGATGTTCAAGTGTCCAACTAGCCATTCTGATACGTAGTCACAAATGAGTTGACATTATTTATACAATTATTACAATAATGCAGTAGTCTGCATAACAGTAGATCATCTATTTTTTGTGTGAATAAAAATTCAAAATACAAAGCAAGAGTAATATATGAGGGGCCTGGAGACATGACTGATGAACAGAGAAAATGTTATTTTAGTGCCAGGAATGTCTGCATTGTTTATTCTGGGCCCTATTTTGAAATTGGCATCTTTTTTAATTTGCTTGAAATTGGCCAAATTGCCAATTTCTGACCACTTTATTGGGTAGTTGAAATCGGTAAATGGGTGGTTTCTTGTACTCAGGCGATAGAACAAATGGAGTTCTAAAGAAATAACTGTGAGTTTGGTCAACTGGAACAATGGAACTGGCCGAAAATAGGGCTCAAAGTGGGCGAAAGTGCCAATGCATATACGTATATCGCCGCGATCACTAACTTTGCAGGAGCGTAATTCTGTAAGTTTTCCATCATATTTCGTACTTTTGGTGTCATTAACATCAGAAAAAGATTCTCTATCATTTCATAAGTTTTTTTTTTTCAACACACACACTTTATGATTTCAGATCTCAACAGTCAAAAGGTTAATGTTATATCCATATTTTCTATTCTGTAGTGTAGTGTTGCATAGTATCACATTGAGAGGAGGTAGGTGTGAGTTTTGTATTGTACTTGCTACTGCCATGAGGTACAAGAAAGTAATTCAGGTACTGTACTTATTACACATCCTCTCGTACCACCCTCATTAGTAACCAGTATTCACTGTAGAATAATTAAATAGCAAAGAAGATACTGTAATACAAACAAATTAGATGTCAACAGTGTCACCCATTGAAAGTAACATGTTTGTGTAAGTGATGTACTTGAGTCCTGGATGTGGAGAGTACAGTGCCTGCACTCTAAAGGAGGGCTTTAAAATATTTGCTATTTAACCCTTAAATGGTCCAAACGTATATATACGTTTTTTCAACATCTGAAAGTATGTAAAAAAAATGTAGATCTTCTTTTTTGTTTTACATTTGAAAACGTGTAAAAAAAAACTTTTATCTACATTTTTTATGTTACATTTTAAAATGTTGTAAAAAGTAGATCTACTTTTGTAGCACTACGAATTTGAATGTTGATTTGTTTGGACCGTTTAAGGGTTAAAGAGACATCCAAGCTGTCATACCTGTGCTCTTCTGGCAAGATAGTGATAGTGTGAATGATAGTGAAAGTGTTATTTTTTGGGTAACCCTGCCTCGGTGGGAGACAGCCTGCTTGTTCAACAAAAATTCACGCTAAGATTATCACTGTATACACATCATTATTACCAAAGAAGTTAGCTGTTTTTCAGGATATTCAAAATTCTTACTTTTATCCAAGGCTTCCTTTCACCTCCCCTCAATATTTTTTCTATAAATTTCAAAGCAAGCTTTGCTCAATATCAGAGGCATCATGCATCATACACACAACCCCCATGCTACTTTTAATTTATCTTATGTAGTGACTGTACAAAAGAGATGCACACTGCATGCACTGGCCACTTGTTTGGGGTTCATGAGATGAAGTAAGTGTAGGCTGGGAGATGTGTTAACACGATTTTTAGTTGAAGGTCATAAGTATTATCTAATTTTTTTTTTAACACCGGAAGAAATGTAATCGTAGCAGCCCTGATATTCCCACTTTTTTCTCTTTTACAGAAGAAAGTAGGTTCTGTATTAATATATTTTATTATTATTATAATAGTCATATATTTTCAAGAAAATTTGTGTCTGAAATTTGAGTCTAATATAAAATTCCTAAAATATTATTTAATTTAAATTCAAGCATTGTGTGGTTATATATGGAAGCAACTGAGTATAAAGTAATTACTGTAATGAAATATTCTGTAATAATGAGGAAAGAAAACAGATGTTATTCTTGTACTGTACTAAATGTTTGTCCTCAGTGAGTACCTGGCAACATTTAAGAAGACAGTAGCGATGCACGAAGTCTTTCTCACCAGACTAGCTCAACATCCCATCTTTAGGACTGACCATAACTTCAAGGTGTTCCTTGAATATGAACAGGATGTAAGTTCAATACTTTGTTAAAAATATAATTTGAAAATAGAAGATCATCAGAAATTGATGTAGGGATCATAGTAGGTACTTAATAAACACTTATATGATGTAATGTACAAGTCTACGGAAATTTCTCTTCAGTTTTAGAAATAATTTTTTATATCAATTTTGAAAATCAGAAATAACAGAATTCAGTTCAGAAGTTCTCTCTAATTCAGATTTTATCATCATTATGACAGAATGGTCAAATTTCTATTACAATGCATGTATTTAGATTTTCCTATAATTCTGAATGAGAGATTATAGTATTTCATAATATTCTTAGTCATAAGTCAGCCTTTATAAATAAATTTTATTTTCATTTCCAGAAAAAAACATTTTTCTTACACAATTAGGCAACATGTGTATCACACATTTAAATGCAACCACCCAGGGAGGTACTACCATCCTGTGGTAGTAGGTTGGTAGACAGCAACCACCCAGGGAGGTACTACCATCCTGTGGTAGTAGGTTGGTAGACAGCAACCACCCAGGGAGGTACTACCATCCTTGGTAGTAGGTTGGAAGAAAAGCAACCACCCAGGGAGGTACTACCATCCTTG
>NW_026465587.1:0-2500 GCF_026875155.1 Cherax quadricarinatus
GGAAAAAAATAAAGAAATCACACACAAAGTGGGAATTGTCACAGTTGCTCTTTGCTGATGACACCGTGCTCTTGGAGATTCAGAAGAGAAGTTGCAGAGATTGGTGGATGATTTGGTTGGGTGTGCAAAAGAAGAAAATTAAAAGTGAATACAGGAAAGAGTAAGTTATGAGATAAGATTAGGTGATGAAAGATTGGATATCAGATTGGAGGGAGAGTGTATGGAGGAGGTGAATGTATTCAGATATTTGGGAGTGACGTGTCAGCGGATGGGTCTATGAAAGGTGAGGTGAATCATAGAATTGATGAGGTGAAAAGGTGAGTGGGCACTTAGGAGTCTGGAGAGAAAGAACTTTGTCCTTGGAGGCAAAGAGGGGAATGTATGAGAGTATAGTTTACCTACGCTCTTATATTGGTGTGAAGCATGGGTGATGAATGTTGCAGCGAGGAGAAGGCTGGAGGCAGTGGAGATGTCATGTCTGAGGGCAATGTGTGGTGTGAATATAATGCAAGAGAATTCGTAGTTTGGAATTAGGAGGGAGGTGCGGGATTACCAAAACTGTTGTCCAGAGGGCTGAGGAAGGGTTGTTGAGGTGGTTCGGACATGTAGAGAGAATGGAGCGAAAACAGAGTGACTTCAAGAGTGTTATCAGTATGTAGTGGAAGGAAGACTGGGTAGGGTCGGCCTAAGAAAGGTTGGAGGGAGGGGTAAAGGAGGTTTTGTGTGCGAGGGGCTTGGACTTCCAGCAGGCATGTGTGACGTGTTTGATAGAGAGTGGAATGGAGAACAAATGGTTTTTAATACTTGACGTGCTGTTGGATGGTAGCAAAGTAACATTTATGAAGGGGTTCAGGGAAACCGGCAGGCCGGACTTGAGTCCTGGAGTGGGAAGTACAGTGCCTGCACTCGTGAAGGAGGGGTGTAATGTTGCAGTTTAAAAACTGTAGTGTAAAGCACCCTTCTGGCAAGACAGTGATGGAGTGAATGATGGTGAGAGTTTTTCTTTTTCGGGCCACCCTGCCTTGGTGGGAATCGGCCAGTGTGATAATAATAAAAAAAAATAAGTTTGTTGAGTATTCCTGGTAAAGTGTATGGTAGAGTTATTATTGAAAGAATTCAAGAGTAAGATGGAGAATAGGATAGCAGATGAACAAGGAGGCTTTAGGATAGTAGGGGGTGTGTGGAGTCAGGTATTTACAGTGAAACACATAAGTGAACAGTATTTAGATAAGGCTAAAGAGGTCTTTGTGGCATTTATGGATTTGGAAAAGGCGTATAACAGGTGGATAGGGGGGCAATGTGGCAGATGTTGCAGGTGTATGGTGTAGGAGGTAGGTTACTGAAAGCAGTGAAGAGTTTTTACGAGTATAGTGAGCTCAAGTTAGAGTATGTAGGAAAGAGGGAAATTATTTCCCAGTAAAAAGTAGGCCTTTGACAAGGATGTTTTTGATGTCACCGTGGTTGTTTAATATATTTATAGATGGGGTTGTAAGAGAAGTAAAAGTTAAAAGATAAAGAATCACATATAAAGTGGGAGTTTTCACAGTTGCTCTTGCTGATGACAGTGGCTCTTGGGAGATTCTGAAGAGAAGTTGCAGAGATTGGTGGATGAATTTGGTAGGGTATGCAAAAGAAGAAAATTAAAAGTGAATACAGGGAAAAGTAAGGTTATGAGGATAACAAAAAGATTAGGGGGTGAAAGATTGGATATCAGTGGAGGGAGGAGTATGGAGGATAATGTATTCAGAATTTGGTAGTGGCGTGTCAGCGGGTGGGGCAAAAAAAGATGAGGTGAAATAGAATTGATGAGGGGGAAAAGGGGGAGTGGGGGCACTTTAGGAGTCTGGGAACAAAGAATTTGTCCTTAGGAGGCAAAGAGGGGAAGGGTTGAGAGTATAGTTTACCAACACTCTTATAGGGGTGAAGCGGTGATTAATTTGCAGTGAAGAGAAGGCTGGAGCAGTAGAGATGTCAGTTGAGGCATGTGTGGTGTGAAAATAATGCAGAGAATCGTAGTTTGGAAAGTTAGGAGGAGGTGCGGGTTACCAAAACTGTTTGTCAGGAGGGCTGGGGAAAAGATTGTTGAGTGGTTCGGACATGTAGAGAAATGGAGCGAAACAGAATACTTCAAGAGTTGCTTCGTCTGTAGGAAAGGAAGTGGTAGGGTGGGCCTAGGAAAGGGAGGTGGGGGGTAAAGGAGTTTTGGCGAGGGGCTGACTTCCTGCAGGCATGCGTGGGGCATGTTTGATGAGATGAATGGGGGACAAATGGTTTTTAAAACTTGACGTCTTTTGAGTGGGGAGCAAGTTAACTTTATGAAGGGTTTCAGGAAACCCGGCAGGCCACTTAAGTCCTGAGATGGAAGTACATGCCTGCACTCTGAAGGGGGTTTAATTTGCAGTTTAAAAAAAGTAGTGTAAAAGCCCCCTTCTGGAAGACAGTGATGGAGTGAATGGGTGAATATTTTCTTTTCGGGCCACCCTGCCTTGTGGAATGGCCA
>NW_026465587.1:7500-13375 GCF_026875155.1 Cherax quadricarinatus
GAAGGTGGGGTAGGGGTCGTCCTCGAAAAGGTTGGAAGGAAGGGGTAAGGGAGGTTTTGTGGGCGAGGGGTTTGGACTTCCAGCAGGCATGCGTGAGCGTGTTCGATAGGAGTGAATGGAGACGAATGGTATTTGGGACCTGACAATCTGTTGGAGTGTGAGCAGGGTATTATTTAGTGAAGGGATTCAGGAAAACCAGTTATTTTTATATAGCCAGACTTGAGTCCTAGAAATCTGAAGTACAATGCCTGCACTCTAAAGGAGGGGTTCGGGATATTAGCAGTTTGGAGGGATATGTTGTGTATCTTTATACGTATATGCTTTTAAACTGTTGTGTTCTGAGCACCTCTGCAAAAACAATGATTATGTGTGAGTGAGGTGAAAGTGTTGAATGATGATGACAGTATTTTCTTTTTGGGGATTTTCTTTCTTTTTGGGTCACCCTGCCTCGGTGGGAGACGGCTTACTTGTTAAAAAAAAAAAAATATGTAGCATGTTTATTATATAATTTTGAAAAAAAATCATAGATGGATTAAGCAAAATGTCTATATTAACGTTTTATACACATTTAATGTGCCTCAGTGATTATTATTGTGTTATTATCATTAATATGGCATACACAAATAACCCGCACATAAAAGAGAGAAGCTTACGACAACGTTTCGGTCCGACTTGGACCATTGACAAAGTCACACTAACCAGAAGTGGAGCAGGACGGCTATATATAGGCAGGAAGAGGTGGTGGTGGTGGTGGTAGTAGTAGTAGTAGTAGTACAAGAATGGTATATAATACCAACAAGATGAAATTAAGACACGCGCAACACCCGGGCATACCTATCGCAGACGATTCGCCATCCAGCCAGCCACTGGATGGCGAAACGTCCACAACAAAGACAGCCAGACGTCGCACATGTGTCTTAATTTCATCAGTTGTTGTAGTGGTAATAGTAGTAGAAGAGGTAGTGGTAGTGGTAGAAGTGGGAAATGAGGAGGACGAGCCAGTCAAATACAAAGGAAGGGGAGCACTGCAAGAGAGCTAGGTGCCCACTGAGTGCACAGAGGTGTGTGAAAGGGGAAGTGGTGAAATTAAGAAGGAACAGAAACACGAGACAGAAGAGAGAAAGACAACCCAGTGTTTCTCTCTTCTGTCTCGTGTTTCTGTTCCTTCTTTATTTCACCACTTCCCCTTTCACGCACCTCTGTGCGCTTGCTCTCCCTCAGTGGGCACCTAGCTCTCTTGCAGTGCTTCCCTTCCTTTGTATTTGACTGGCTCGTCCTCCTTATTTCCCACTTCTACCACTACCACTACAACTACTGATGAAATTAAGACACATGTGCGACGTCTGGCTGTCTTTGTTGTGGACGTTTCGCCATCCAGTGGCTGGCTGGATGGCGAAACGTCTGCGATAGGGATGCCCGGGTGTTGCGCGTGTCTTAATTTCATCTTGTCGGTATTATATACCATTCTTGTACTATACTACTACTATACTACTACTACTACTACTACTACTACTACTACTACTTACTACTACTACTACTACTAACTACTACTACTACTACTACTACTACTACTACTACTACTACTACTACTACTACTACTACTACTACTACTACTACTACTACTACTACTACTACTACTACTACTACTACTACTACTACTACTACTACTACTACTACTACTACTACTACTACTACTACTACTACTACTACTACTACTACTACTACTACTAACTACTACTACTATACTACTACTACTACTACTACTACTACTACTACTACTACTACTACTACACTACTACTACTACTACTACTACTACTACTACTACTACTACTACTACTACTACTACTACTACTACTACTACTACTAACTACTACTACTACTACTACTACTACTACTACTACTACTACTACTACTACTACTACTACTACCACCACCACCACCACCACCAGCCTATATATAGCCGTCCTGCTCCACTTCTGGTTAGTGTGACTTTGTCAATGGTCCAAGTCGGACCGAAACGTCGTCGTAAGCTTCTCTCTTTTACGTGCGGGTTATTTGTGTATCGTTCCAGTCACGGTATTGTGCCTTTTTTGTTATTAATATGGCATCTTCAATTACACTCTTAATGAGTGGCTCTGATACAGACAAGCAGACAGAAAGACAGACACACAGGTAGACAGAAAGACAGACACAGGTAGACAGACACACAGGTAGACATAAAAACAGACAGAAAGACAGGTAAACAGACACACACAGATACAGACAGACAAATATACAGGCAGACAGATACAGACATGTTTATGCTCAACAGTGAAAACAAATAGAGAGTTCGAGAGTAAGAGCCTTTCTTGCCACAATCTCCAGTGCAAGATTCAGACTTCATCTTAGGGGCCATGGTGAAATTTACTGCCCAGTTAATACAGTATGATGCTGCTGATAGGGCAGGGTTACTCAAACTGATACTGCCTGCATGATATATTGCCACCACGAGTATCATAAAATATTGTACAGCGGCATGCATCAGCTGGCCCAGCCCAGCTGCCAGATGCACGGTCATAATCGAGTGGACGTATATCGAGCAAGTCGGATGGTAGGTGTATATGTTAGTGTAAACTTGTTACCTAGTATTTGTATGCATCTCCTCCATACTCTCTCCCACCAATCTGATATCCAATCTTTCATCACCTAATCTTTTTTTATCCTCATAACCTTACTCTGTCCTGTATTCACTTTTTATTTTCTTCTTTTACATAACCTACCAAATTCATCCACCAACCTCTGCAACTTCTCTTCAGAATCTCCCAAGAGCACAGTGTCATCAGCAAAGAGCAACTGTGACAACTCCCACTTTATGTGTGATTCTTTATCTTTTAACTCCACACCTCTTGCCAAGACCCTCGCATTTACCTCTCTTACTACCCCATCTATAAATATATTAAACAACCACGGTGACATTACACATCCTTGTCTAAGGCCTACTTTTACTGGGAAATAATCTCCCTCTTTCCTACATACTCTAACTTGAGCCTCACTATCCTCGTAAAAACTCTTCACTGCTTTCACTAACCTACCTCCTATACCATACACCTGCAACATCTGCCACATTGCCCCCCTATCCACCCTGTCATACGCCTTTTCCAAATCCATAAATGCCACAGAAACCTCTTTAGCCTTATCTAAATACTGTTCGCTTACATGTTTCACTGTAAACACCTGGTCCACACACCCTCTACCTTTCCTAAAGCCTCCTTGCTCATGTACTATCCTGATCTCCGTCTTACTCTTAATTCTTTCAATAATAACGCTACCATACACTTTACCAGGTATACTTTACAGGTATAATTTTTGCACTCTCTTTTGTCCCCTTTGCCTTTATACAAAAGAACTATGCATGCTCTCTGCCAATCCCTAGGTACCTTACCCTCTTCCATACATTTATTAAATAATAGCACCAACAAAAAAAAGGCACAATACCGTGACTGGAACGATACACAAATAACCCGCACATAAAAGAGAGAAGCTCACGACGACGTTTTGGTCCGACTTGGACCATTTACAAAGTCACTACTACTACTACTACTCATCATGTTTGTCCGTCAATTCGACGAGGACTATCTAGTCATCCTGGAGTCGATGTTGGTGGGTACGCAGATGACTTGTCAGGCCAATCCGTGCACGAAACGTTCTCTGGCAGTGTGGACAGGGAAGGGTGGCGGCATCGAGGGGTCTGATGGCTCTGGTCTTCCTCGCCTGCCTGCGCTGCTCAGCTAGTGAGATTCTGCTTGCCTCGCAGGATGTTGTCCCTTTCCGGACAACTGCTCGCCAGTCATTCCTGTCCTGAGTTATCAGCTCCCACATGGTGTGGTTGATGTTGAAAGCTTTCAGAGCAGTCTTAAGGGTGTCCTTATAGCGCTTCTTTTGGCCTCCTTGAGAGCGCTTTCCATGCTGCAGTTCGCCAAATAAGAGTTTCTTCGGCAGTCGGTGGTCTGGCATGCGAGCAACATGACCTGCCCAGCGAAGCTGTGTCTGCATTAGGATGGTGTAGATGCTAGGCAGGCCAGCTGTAGTCAGCACTTCTGGGTCTGGGATCTTATCTTCTCATTTGATGCCAAGAATTTTTCTGAGCCGTGTGGTGTGAAAGTGGTTCAACTTTCTGGCGTGACGTTTGTAGACAGTACTGCTTCTGCTGCTGCTGCTTCTGCTGCTGCTGCTTCTGCTGCTGCTGCTTCTGCTGCTGCTGCTTCTGCTGCTGCTGCTGCTTCTGCTGCTGCTGCTGCTGCTGCTGCTGCTGCTGCTGCTGCTGCTGCTGCTTCTGCTGCTGCTGCTTCTGCTGCTGCTGCTTCTGCTGCTGCTGCTGCTGCTTCTGCTGCTGCTGCTGCTGCTGCTGCTGCTGCTGCCGCCGCTGCCGCCGCCTCCGCCGCCGCCGCTGCTGCCGCTGCCGCTGCCAATGAAATTGAGACACATGTGCGCCGTCTGGTTGTCTTTGTTGTGGACATTTCACCATCTATTGGCTGGCTGGATGGCAAAACGTCTATGATAGGGATGCCCAGGTGTTGCGCATGTGTCTTAATTTCATCTTGTTGGTATTATATACCATTCTTGTACTACTACCACCACCTCTTCCTGCCTATATATAGCCGTCCTGCCCCACTTCTGGTTAGTGTGACTTTGTCAATGGTCCAAGTCGGACCGAAACGTCGTCATAAGCTTCTCTCTTTTATGTGCGGGTTATTTGTGAATAGCACCAACCACTCCAAAACTATATCCCCACCTGCTTTTAACATTTCCAACCTAAATTTGAAACTACCCAAGCCATAGCTTTTAGAACATAAGAAAGGAGGAACACTGCAATAAGCCTGTTGGCCCATTCTAGGCCGGTCCGTCACAAATCCAACCCACTAACAGAACAAATGCTACCCAAGCAATAAGCTCAGGTGCAAGTCCGACTCAAATCCAACCCCTCTCACTCATGTATTAATCCAACCTAAATTTGAAACTACCCAATGTTTTAGCTTCGATCACCCTACTAGGCAGACTGTTCCACTCATCAATTACCCCTATTAACAATGTTCATTTATACATTTTATTAATGCTTTACATTTATTTGGCATTCTTTTCTGCATGTAAATCTATATTTATGCCAGGGAACTGACCCCTGAAGTGACCTAGAGTCCTTACGGAGGGGGATTCCCCTTCCAGACAATAAGCTCTCTTCCCTCTCTCCTCCTCCCTGTCTTCCATTCATCAACAACAGCCTTCAATGAAGGTAACTGTCATGTTGAATGTTCATTCTTTTCTGCATGTAAATCTATCTTTTAGGTAAAAAAAAAAATTGTTGTTGATACTTCTGGGTGTCTGGAATGAATTAATTGGACTTACATTATTTTTTATGGGGAAAATTGATTCGAAAATCATCCATTTCAATAATCGTCACACTTCCAGGTACAGATTACTGATGAAAAATGAGGGATCACTGTACGTATTTTATGATTGTTCATAAGAACATAAGAAAGGAGGAACACTGCAGTAGGCCTGTTGGCCCATGCATGCTTACTGGAAGTCCAAGCCCCTCGCACACAAAACCTCCTTTACCCCCTCCTTCCAACCTTTCCTAGGCCAATCCCAACCCCGCCTTCCCTCCATTACAGATTTATACACTCTCGAAGTCATTCTGTTTCGTTCCATTCTCTCTACATGTCCAAACCACCTCAACAACCCTTCCTCAGCCCTCTGGACAACAGTTTTGGCAATCCCTCACCTCCTCCTAAATTCCAAACCATGAACTCTCTGCATTATATTCACAACACACATTGCCCTTGGACATGACATCTCCACTGCATCCAGCCTTCTCCTCACTGCAACATTCATCACACA
>NW_026465588.1:0-12500 GCF_026875155.1 Cherax quadricarinatus
CTGACGTGTTGATGCATGTGTGTGTGTGTGTGCGTGTGTGTGCATGTGTATATGTATGTTTCTGTGTGTGTATGTCTGTGCATATATGTATGTGTGTGTGTTTGTGTGTACATGTGTATATGTATGTATATGTGTGTGTGTATGTGTGTGTGTGTGTGTGTGTGTGTGTGTGTGAGTGTACTCACCTAGTTGTACTCACATAGTTGAGGTTGCAGGGGTCGGGTCCTAGCTCCTGGCCCCGCCTCTTCACTGGTCGCTCCTAGGTCACTCTCCCTGAACCGTGAGCTTTATCATACCTCTGCTTAAAGCTATGTATGAATCCTGCCTCTGCTACATTGCTTCCCAAACTATTCCACTTCCTGACTACTCTGTGGCTGAAGAAATACTTCCTAACATCCCTGTGATTCATCTGTCTTCAACTTCCAACTGTGTCCCCTTGTTGCTGTGTCCCATCTCCGGAACATCCTGTCTTTGTCCACCTTGTCAATTCCTCTCAGTATTTTGTATGTCATGTCATGTCCCCCCTATCTCTCCTGTCCTCCAGTGTTGTCAGGTCGATTTCCCTTAACCTCTCCTCGTAAGACATACCTCTTAGCTCTGGAACTAGTCTTGATGCAAACCTTTGCACTTTCTCTAGTTTCTTTACATGCTTGGCTAGGTGTGGGTTCCAAACTGGTGCCGCATACTCCAATATGGGCCTAACCTGTACAGGGTCCTGAACGATTCCTTATTAAGATGTACGAATGCTGCACTGAGGTTTGCTAGGAGCCCATATGCTGCAGCAGTTATTTGGTTGATGTGCACTTCAGGAGATGTGCCTGGTGTTATACTCACCCCAAGATCTTTTTCCTTGAGTGAAGTTTGTAGTCTATGGCCCCCAAGACTGTACTCAGTCTGCAGTCTTCTTTGCCCTTCCCCAATCTTCATGACTTTGAACTTGGTGGGGTTGAACTCCAGGAGCCAATTGCTGGACCAGGTCTGCAGCCTGTCCAGATCCCTTTGTAGTTCTGCCTGGTCTTCGATCGAATGAATTCTTCTCATCAACTTCACGTCATCTGCAAACAGGGACACTTCGGAGTCTATTCCTTCCGTCATGTCGTTCACAAATACCAGAGGCAGCACTGGTCGTATGACTGACCCCTATGGGACCCCGCTGGTCACAGGTGCCCACTCTGACACCTCGCCACGTACCATGACTCGCTGCTGTCTTCCTGACAAGTATTCCCTGATCCATTGTAGTACCTTCCCTGTTATCCCTGCTTGGTCCTCTAGTTTTTGCACTAATCTCTTCTGTGGAACTGTGTCAAACGCCTTCTTGCAGTCCAAGAAAATGCAGTCCACCCACCCCTCTCTCTCTTGGCTTACTGCTGTCACCATGTCATAGAACTAGAGAAGGTTTGTGACACAGGATTTCCCATCCCTAAAACCATGTTGGCTGCTGTTGATGAGATCATTCCTTTCTAGGTGTTCCACCACTCTTCTTCTGATAATCTTCTCCATGACTTTGCATACTATATATGTCAGTGACACTGATCTGTAGTTTAGTGCTTCATGTCTGTCTCCTTTTTTAAAGATTGGGACTACATTTGCTGCCTTCCATGCCTCTAGCAATATCCCTGTTTCGATAGATGTATTCAATATTGTTGTTAGGGGTACACATAGCTCCTCTTCTCCCTCTCTCAGGACCCATAGAGAGATGTTATCCGGTCCCATTCCCTTTGAGGTATCTAGCTCACTCAGAAGCCGCTTCACTTCTTCCTCGGTTGTGTGCACTGTGTCCAGCACTTGGTGGTGTACCCCACTTCTCCGTCTTTCTGGAGCCCCTTCTGTCTCCTCTGTGAACACTTCTTTGAATCTCTTGTTGAGTTCCTCACATACTTCATGGTCATTTCTTGTTGTCTCTCCTCCTTCCTTCCTTAGCCTGATTACCTGGTCCTTGACTGTTGTTTTCCTGCTGATGTGGCTGTATAACAGCTTCGGGTCAGATTTGGCTTTCGCTGCTATGTTGTTTTCATATTGTCGTTTTGCCTCCCTTCTTATCTGTTCATATTCATTTCTGGCTCTACGACTGCTTTCCTTATTCTCCTGGGTCCTTTGCCTTCTATACTTCTTCCATTCCCTAGCACACTTGGTTTTTTGCCTCCCTGCACCTTTGGGTGAACCATGGGCTCATCCTGGCTTTTTCATTATTCCTGTTTCCCTTGGGTACAAACCTCTCCTCAGCCTCCTTGCATTGTTGCTACATATTCCATCATCTCATTAATTGGCTTCCCTGCCAGTTCTCTATCCCACTGAACCCCATTCAGGAAGTTCCTCATTCCCGTGTAGTCCCTTTCTTGTAGTTTGGCTTCATTCAGCCTGGCCTTCCTGCTTCCCCCTCCACTTGTAGCTCTACTGTGTATTCGAAGCTTTGAACCACATGATCGTTAGCCCCAAGGGGTCTTTCATATGTGATGTCCTCAATATCTGCATTACTCAAGGTGAATACTAGGTCCAGTCTTGCTGGTTCATCCTCTCCTCTCTCTCTTGTAGTGTCCCTTACGTGTTGGTACATGAAGTTTTCCAGTACCACCTCCATCATCTTAGCCCTCCATGTATTTTGGCCCCCATGTGGCTCCAAGTTCTCCCAATCGATTTCCTTGTGGCTAAAGTCACCAATGATCAGGAGTTTTGCCCTGCATGCATGAGCTATTCTGGCCACTGCAGCCAGTGTGTCAACCATCGCTCTATTGCTCTCATCATACTCTTGCCTTGGCCTCCTGTTGTTCTGTGTGGGTTATACAGCACTGCAATTACCACCTTGGGACTTCCAGAGAGAAGCGTTTCAACTATGTAATCGCTTACTTCTCCGCTGTCTCCTCTCTCCAGCTCATCAAAATTCCATCGGTTTTTGATCAACAGTGCCACTCCTCCACCCCCCCTGTTCCCTCTGTCTTCCTCAGGATCTGGCATCCCGTTGGAAAGATGGCATCTGTTATCATACCTGTAAGCTTGATTTCTGTGAGCGCTATGATGTCCGGTGATGCCTCTTTGACTCTTTCGTGCCACTTCTCCCATTTATTTGTTATTCCATCAGCGTTTGTGTACCATACCTTCAGTTTCCTCTCCAACACTGTGGTTTGGGGGGCCTGTGAGGGTGGGAGACCTGGTAACATACTGTGGGATTCTATAGCTGGGCGTTGGGTGGAAGCTGTGAGTATGGATTGTAGTTTGTGTTGGGATGGTGTGATAGGTTGTGGGGTTCTTAGGATGGTTCTATGTGTGCTTGCCCTTGCTGCTCTGTCCTGCTCTGTCCTACTCTGATTGTGTGTGTGTGTGTACTCACCTAGTTGTACTCACCTAGTTGAGGTTGCGGGGGTCGAGTCCGAGCTCCTGGCCCCGCCTCTTCACTGTGTGTGTGTGTGTGTGTGTGTGTGTGTGTGTGTGTGTGTGTGTGTGTGTGTGTGTGTGTCTGTGTGTGTGTGTGTCTGTGTCTGTGTCTGTGTGCATAATGTTTAAATATACTCTTACTCTAGGTGTCACCTTCTCCTTATTTCTCTCTTTCTCTCTCTTTCTCTCTCTCTCATTACCCGAAGTCTCCGCCAAGCTCTCTCTGATATGGACCTAGTACAACTGGTGGAAGTTTCTGGCAACTGCATCTAGGTACAGTGCCATCTAGGGACATTGTCATCTAGGAACAGTGCCATCTAAGAACAGTGCCATCTAAGAACACCCTACACCGTCAGACCCCTCACCCGTCTTGGGCTGGCTTTCACCATTCCCGCTTTAGGAAACACTTGTCCTGTTTCCTGACTACTCTATCCTAACCTAACCAGATACGTCATTCTGTTTGGATGTGCTGCAGCTGTGGCAGATTCTAGTCATAATTAGTTTCTCGGAATTTCATTCCCTTTTAGTTTTAACTCTTCCATACTCATTGTACTAAGTTCTACTGGGGGCTATATGTTAAATTAAAACTTTCATCTTGTGTGTACTTTGTACCTCATCTATGCTGTTTTTTTTTACTGCTATTAGCTGGTTCATATCCCGGTCATGGCTGTAGACTTATTGAAGGCACCTGTGTTTCTGATACTGTTAAAGTTTCCTTTTCTATCCCTTGCTCTCCTCACCCTAATTCCCCTAAAGGAGAAGGAGTAAAGGGATGCTGTTGACCACTATATCTGAATCATCCCAGCTATATGGGGTAGCTCTTTCCTCCCTTATTTTTTGTCTTACTCCCTTCACTCAACTCGTCTCCCTTTCGCCGTTTCTCTATCTCCCTTCATCACCCTCTTAATCTCCTTCCATCTACCTCATTTCGTCCCCTGCCCCCCTGTTAAGCAGAAAAGGTGGGACAGCTGGGGGCTAGAGCCTTGTCTAAGGGCAAAGGTAAAAGTTACACTCATCTCAAGCATAAACAGGCCACCCAGGGCTATCACTTCCACTACCAACCCCATTTCTTATTTCCTCACTCCTCCCACAGCACCCTGACCATGTCAGAGCCCAGGTGAGCATACAGGTAAGCCATAGAAGAGCCTATGGCCTGAGTTAGCTAAACAAAAGGAGTACACAACAACAAACTTAGCTTAAATACACAGCATCTCCGACGCCAGCCTCCACACCATGCTGACTCCACGTGACTCCTCCCAGCCACGCTTTCCCCCGCGTACCCAAACACACTTGGAAAATAAACCCCTAGCAGGATTTCTTTATAATTACCGTTAGAGTACTTTACAGTACCCCCAAATGCACATTATGAATTATAAAATTATTCTTTACAATTATAACATTCATACTATTATGACACCCTTCACTACTGTATATACATTACAATGTCATGCAGAACCCTGCATAACACCTCTCTTTCTCTCTCTCTCTCTCTCTCTCTCTCTCTCTCTCTCTCTCTCTCTCTCTCTCTCTCTCTCTCTCTCTCTCTTTCTCTCTCTCATCTCCCTTTCTTCACCTTTCTGTCTCTATTGAATAAAAGTTATTTTACTTTTAAAGTTAAAATATGACAAAAAAAAAAGACTGCGTTTTACAAGACTCAGAAGTTCTTAAGTTCACTGCAGATTTGAGAAAAAAATGTCTGTGGAAACGTAAATAGACCCAAGAGCTGGAGCCGCCCTATTTTTCCCTGGAAGCGGGAGACAAGAGACATGGAATTTTATCTTCAGTTCCTACTACCCGAGTTGTAACTTCTACAGAGGGATTTCAGAGTTAAAAATTCCTTATATCTCACCATTTGCCCCCATACATTGTGGCTAATGGTGAGGCGTTGAATTCCAGCTTCCCAGTTCTTCGGGCGTCTCCCCTTCACTGACAGCCCATTGGTCAGATCACAGCCCAACAGCCAGGCTGAACACCTGCCCACCCTGATTGCTTTATGTTGTGCCAGTGGATGTTAATGAAGAACTGTGAATTGCATCGTGCAAATTCGACCCTCCACTGGATCTCGACTACTGTTCATTAATTTAAAAAAATATGATTTTTAAGCTTAGAATTTACTCGAGCTGACGAGTGAATTCTTCCAGTCTATCTGGAGGATGAACATACCCCGCGGTCCGGTCCTTGACTAGGCCTCCCGGTAGATCAGGACCTGAACAACCAAGCTGTTGCTACTGGCTCCACGTAGGAACCACAGCACGGTATCTGTGTAGCTACCTCTTGAAGGCCACCAGAGATCTATTGGTAATTCTCTTCATGCCTAAATGGCCTAACTGATATACAAGTCGTAGCTGTTTGATTATTTTATTTTAAGAGGAAGGCGCTAAGCCCGTAGGGGTTATATAGACTGTGCCTGGGAATGGGAAGTACTTAGGTTTGATCTATTTTTTTAGATTAGTTTGATCCAGTGCTTAGATTAAGAGCCTATCACCAACACCAAGAATCCTTGAATAAACAGAAAAGCGGACGATGGGCTCTAATGGTGGCCTCGAGATCACAGTTACAGCGCATTACCGATGAGCTACGTGGCTTCTTATAGGAAAGTTTCACAGAAGGCACTGCTGTGTCCTGTCCGTGTCCTTGAAGGACGTGGACACAGACACTGCTGTGTCCTGTCCGTGTCCTTGAAGGACGTGGACACAGACACCGCTGCCGCTCTTCTAATTCCCACCCCCCTTTATTACAGCTCTTTTCACGGCTTTCATTCCCCCAACCACTCCTCCCTACCCCTCCCCTTTTCTGTTGTTCTTCTGTTGCTGTCCCTCCATTTGCAGTTCTTCTCTCCCTATCTCTCCTGCTCTGCTCATTTTCCACCTCTATGCGCTCTTCCAGTGCTGCGCTGCTGCTCCCCCTGCTGCTGCTGCTGCTGCTGCTGCTGCTGCTGCTGCTGCTGCTGCTGCTGCTGCTGCCCGTCAACTGCTGTTGCTGCTCTCACTCCCTTCCCACCAATTGTAGCTTCACCCCCCCCCTGCTGTTGCTTCCATTCTACTGTTCCCCCACCTTGCTACCACAACCCTCCCCACCACTGTTACTACTACCACACTACCACTGTTCCCCCACCTTGCTACCACAACCCTCCCCACCACTGTTACTACTACCATACTACCACTGTTCCCCCACCTTGCTACCACAACCCTCCCCACCACTGTTACTACTACCACACTACCACTGTTCCCCCACCTTGCTACCACAACCCTCCCCACCACTGTTACTACTACCACACTACCACTGTTCCCCCACCTTGCTACCACAACCCTCCCCACCACTGTTACTACTACCACACTACCACTGTTCCCCCACCTTGCTACCACAACCCTCCCCACCACTGTTACTACTACCACACTACCACTGTTCCCCCTCCTTGCTACCACAACCCTCCCCACCACTGTTACTACTACCACACTACCACTGTTCCCCCACCTTGCTACCACAACCCTCCCCACCACTGTTACTACTACCACACTACCACTGTTCCCCCACCTTGCTACCACAACCCTCCCCACCACTGTTACTACTACCACACTACCACTGTTCCCCTCCTTGCTACCACAACCCTCCCCACCACTGTTACTACTACCACACTACCACTGTTCCCCCACCTTGCTACCACAACCCTCCCCACCACTGTTACTACTACCACACTACCACTGTTCCCCCTCCTTGCTACCACAACCCTCCCCACCACTGTTACTACTACCACACTACCACTGTTCCCCCATCCTTGCTACCACAACCCTCCCCACCACTGTTACTACTACCACACTACCACTGTTCCCCCTCCTTGCTACCACAACCCTCCCCACCACTGTTACTACTACCACACTACCACTGTTCCCCCTCCTTGCTACCACAACCCTCCCCACCACTGTTACTACTACCACACTACCACTGTTCCCCTCCTTGCTACCACAACCTTCCCCACCACTGTTACTACTACCACACTACCACTGTTTCCCCCACCTTGCTACCACAACCCTCCCCACCACTGTTACTACTACCACACTACCACTGTTCCCCCTCCTTGCTACCACAACCTTCCCCACCACTGTTACTACTACCACACTACCACTGTTCCCCCTCCTTGCTACCACAACCCTCCCCACCACTGTTACTACTACCACACTACCACTGTTCCCCCTCCTTGCTACCACAACCTTCCCCACCACTGTTACTACTACCACACTACCACTGTTCCCCCACCTTGCTACCACAACCTTCCCCACCACTGTTACTACTACCACACTACCACTGTTCCCCCACCTTGCTACCACAACCTTCCCCACCACTGTTACTACTACCACACTACCACTGTTCCCCCCTTGCTACCACAACCCTCCCCACCACTGTTACTACTACCACACTACCACTGTTCCCCCCCTTGCTACCACAACCTTCCCCACCACTGTTACTACTACCACACTACCACTGTTCCCCCTCCTTGCTACCACAACCCTCCCCACCACTGTTACTACTACCACACTACCACTGTTCCCCCTCCTTGCTACCACAACCTTCCCCACCACTGTTACTACTACCACACTACCACTGTTCCCCCTCCTTGCTACCACAACCCTTCCCACCACTGTTACTACTACCACACTACCACTGTTCCCCCTCCTTGCTACCACAACCTTCCCCACCACGGTTACTACTACCACCCTACCACTGTTCCCCCTCCTTGCTACCACAACCCTCCCCACCACTGTTACTACTACCACACTACCACTGTTCCCCCTCCTTGCTACCACAACCTTCCCCACCACTGTTACTACTACCACACTACCACTGTTCCCCCTCCTTGCTACCACAACCTTCCCCACCACTGTTACTACTACCACACTACCACTGTTCCCCCACCTTGCTACCACAACCTTCCCCACCACTGTTACTACTACCACACTACCACTGTTCCCCCTCCTTGCTACCACAACCCTCCCCACCACTGTTACTACTACCACACTACCACTGTTCCCCTCCTTGCTACCACAACCTTCCTCACCACTGTTACTACTACCACCTACCACTGTTCCCCTCCTTGCTACCACAACCCTCCCACCACTGTTACTACTACCACACTACCACTGTTCCCCCTCCTTGCTACCACAACCTTCCCCACCACTGTTACTACTACCACACTACCACTGTTCCCCCTCCTTGCTACCACAACCCTTCCCCACCACTGTTACTACTACCACACTACCACTGTTCCCCCTCCTTGCTACCACAACCTTCCCCACCACTGTTACTACTACCACCCTACCACTGTTCCCCCACCTTGCTACCACAACCTTCCCCACCACTGTTACTACTACCACACTACCACTGTTCCCCCTCCTTGCTACCACAACCTTCCCCACCACTGTTACTACTACCACACTACCACTGTTCCCCCCTCTTGCTACCACAACCCTCCCCACCACTGTTACTACTACCACCACTACCACTGTTCCCCCTCCTTGCTACCACAACCTTCCCCAACCACTGTTACTACTACCACACTACCACTTTGCGCCTCCCTCCTTGCTGCCACCAACACCCTTTCTCCCCACCCATCGTTTCTGCTTCACCCCTACCCTGTTGCCACCCTCGTCCTCGCTGCCACCCTCGCCCTCCTGCCACCCTCGTCCTCGCTGCCACCACTCGTCCATCGTGTCCCACTGCTCCTCCACCCGTCCTCTCGCTGCCACCCTCAGCCCTCGCTGTCACCCTCGTCCTCGCTGTCACCCTCGTCCTGCCACCCTGTTGCTACCACCCTCGTCCTCGCTCTCACTCTCGTCCTCCTGCCACCCTCGTACTCGCTGCTCACCCTCGTTCCCCCCCTCGTCGCTGTCACCCTCGTCCTCCCTGCCACCTCTCCGTTCACCTCGCCTGCCACCCTCCGCCTCCACCTCGTCCTCTGCCACCCTCGTCCTCGCTGTCACCCTCGTCCTCGCTGCCACCCTCGTCCTCGCGTCACCCTCATCCTCCTGTCACCCTCCGTCGCTCGCCCACCCTCGTCCTCGCTGTCACCCTCGTACTCGCTGTCACCCTCGTCCTCCCTGCCACCCTCGTCCTCGCTCTCACCCTCGTCCTGCCACCCTCGTCCTCGCTCCACCCTCGTCCTCGTGCCACCCTCGTCCCGCTGTCACCCTCGTCCTCGCTGCCACCCTCGTCCTCGCTGTCACCCTCATCCTCGCTGTCCACCCTCGTCTCGCTGCACCCTCTCCTCGCTGTCACCCTCGTCCTCGCTGCCACCCTCGTCCTCGCTGCCACCCTCGTCTCGCTGCCACCCTCGTCCTCGCTGTCACCCTCGTCCTCGCTGCCACCCTCGTCCTCGCTGTCACCCGTCTCGCGCCACCCTCGTCCTCTGCCACCCTCGTCCTCGCTGCACCCGTCCTCGCTGCCACCCTCGTCCTCGCTGCCACCCTCGTCCTCGCTGTCACCCTCGTCCTCGCTGCCACCCTCGTCCTCGCTGTCACCCTCGTCCTCCTGCCACCCTCGTCCTCCTGCCACCCTCGTCCTCGCTGTCACCCTCGTCCTCGCTGCCACCCTCGTCCTCCCTGCCACCCTCGTCCTCGCTGTCACCCTCGTCCTCGCTGCCACCCTCGTCCTCCCTGCCACCCTCGTCCTCGCTGTCACCCTCGTCCTCGCTGCCACCCTCGTCCTCCCTGCCACCCTCGTCCTCGCTGCCACCCTCGTCCTCGCTGCCACCCTCGTCCTCGCTGCCACCCTCGTCCTCGCTGTCACCCTCGTCCTCGCTGCCACCCTCGTCCTCCCTGCCACCCTCGTCCTCCCTGCCACCCTCGTCCTCGCTGTCACCCTCGTCCTCGCTGCCACCCTCGTCCTCCCTGCCACCCTCGTCCTCGCTGCCACCCTCGTCCTCGCTGCCACCCTCGTCCTCGCTGCCACCCTCGTCCTCGCTGCCACCCTCGTCCTCGCTGCCACCCTCGTCCTCGCTGCCACCCTCGTCCTCGTCCGTTAAAACCACAGTTTTTTTGACCATCAATAATAAAGCTACAGACTTGTTGATCATAGATGGTTAAAATCACAGATTTCTGGGTCAAAGCAAGTAAAAAAAAAATCTAAATATTATTGTAAAATATAGACAAACGATACCAGGATGCTGAACAAACCACGGAACGGGTGGGATATGAACCAATAGCAAGAAAGTCTTAAAGACTCATAGTGTGGCTGTGACGTGGATTTACTTAGCAAAGGCCTGTGGGCCTGTGCAGTGTCCCCGGGGTTTCTTGGGACTCTTTAAAAGGGGTTAAAGGCCAACGGTTTAGGGTTTGTTAAATAGTATTAAAAACCTTTTTCCCTGGTCTTGCTAAAACGAACATTTGTTTGGTCAAAGTTTGCTCTTAAAAAAATTTACCACGTCATGAGTCAGTCTCAAAGTGAGCTCAGCGAAAGTAGCCCAGTCTAAAGTGAGCTCAGTCTAAAAAGTGAGCTCAGTCTGAAAGTGCTCAGTCTGAAAGTGAGCTCAGTCTAAAAGGAGCTCATTCTAAAAGGAGCCATTTAAAAGTGAGCTCAGTCTAAAAGTGAGTCAGTCTGAAAGTGAGTCAGTCTGAAAGTAGCTCAGTTAAAATGAGCTCATTCAAAAGTGAGCTCATTCAAAAAAAAGGAGTAAGTCTAAAAGTGATCTCAGTCTAAAAAGGACTCAGTTAAATAATAATGACAGGTATGAAAAGGGCTTGTTTTTACCCATCATTCTTACATCTTTGCATCTATTGTGCAATATTTTATATAACATTGTCTTTCTGGTTTAGAAAGAACGTAACAAACACTATAACTGTTTTTTAGAAAACTTTTCGGTCCGGGCCCTTGATCACTTTAACACACAGAGGTAGGAAGACATTATAATGGGGGGAAGGGGTGGCGCACGTGACCTAGGAATGTCATAAGAACTAAGAAGGGAGGAACCTGTTGAAGGCCTACGGGCCCATGCGGGGAGGTCCTTATCAAAAAAAAACCTCTCCCTAGAAGGCGGGTAGACGATGAAATCACGTGATCCTGTGTTTTGGGGTTTGGTGCTGCTTAAGATCAGTATGCCAATGTTTTTAAATTTTTGTTTTTCCGTGTTGCGTTTATAGGTGGGGACGGCGATTAGTGAGCTTCTGGCACCGTCGGGTCGATTTGGTTTTGGGGGTGGAACGAGGGGGGCCTCGTTCCAGTTCATCAAATCCCCGGGGAGCCCTTGGGAGGACACTGCGTACCTTAAATCGTCTCTGTTAGGGATTTCGTGCTCATTTAGGCGGACGCAAGATCCTCCTTCCGCCTACAATTTCTTGGGAAGCCCCCCGGGGATAGGTGACGCCCGCTGTAGAAGTTAAGGGGCGGCTGCGTTCGTAGTGAGGTCTTTGATAGATGATGTGTTTAGGTGGAAAGTTGATGTTTCAAATTTTGGTTTCTTTTATATTGTCCCTTCCCCATCAATTAACCAAATATTTGTATTTTTATATCTACATGTGTATTTTTTTTCATACATGTGTTTTTTATATCATACATGTGCTGTTTATATCATTTAAAAGAAAATAAAGAACAAGGAACATGCAGAAGGCCACGGCCCAGCGAGGGAGGGCCAAATTCCCACCGGTTAAGCCATCACCCAAACCCAGCAGGGCAGGTCACATTGACTTAAGGGAGGAACACGGAACCCACCTGGTAGCACAAGTATCAGGGCCAACTCAAACCCACCCACCTCTCTGTATTTATCCCAAACCCATTTTTAAAGCACACAACGTTCTGGCCTCTATAACTTTTCGGGAGTTTGGTTTTACTCATCCCCAACTTATTCCAAAACCATACTTTTTTATCCTTCCCGAATCTGAATTTTTCCAACTTAAAACCATTGCTGTGAGTCCTGTCTAGGCTAGATATTTTCAGCACACTATTTACATCCCCTTTATTTATTCCTGTCTTCCATTTATACACCTCAATCATATCCCCCCTAATTCTACGTCTTTCTAGAGAGTGCAGATTCAGGGCCCTTAGTCTATCCTCATAGGGAAGGTTTCTGATACATGGGATCAACTTTGTCATCCTCCTTTGTACATTTTCCAGAGAATTTATATCCATCCTGTAATACGGTGACC